>VYYI01000180.1:0-42958 GCA_021029175.1 Bilobella aurantiaca | reverse complement strand
CATTTAGCTTCAAATTTTTTTTTTTTTGAAATTTTGAAAAAAATATTGGAAACCTTGCATGTGAATGGCTTTTAAAAAGTCATTTTGGACACTAGACTCACTCAAAAAAGTCGTTTTGAACGTTTCGTTAAGAAAAAACGAACATTCTCTTCACCTTTGTGAAAAGATCGGGAAATACTATTTAGGTTCTTACCCGCTTTTCATGTCCAGTTGCCATACTGGAATGAGGTGGATTGAGATCTGGTCCTGGTGAGTTTGGTACTGGTGGTTTTGGTCCTGGTGGTTTTGGTCCTGGTGGTTTTGGTCCTGGTGGGGTCGGCCCTGGTGAGTTCTCGATCTGTTCCTGGATGATGGAAAGTATAGTTTCCGGGGAAAGCTGTCCAGAATCCGTTTGCAGACTTTGCAGCGCTCTCTGCAGATTCGTAGGGATCACTTCTTCCTCTGACCTTTGATTTCCTGGTTCCATTTATGTATTGAATATTACGGTTAATAAATGTTTACTCAAAGGCTTAAAAAATCAATCTAACCTTCAAGTCATGTTTGTAAACGTAAGAAAACAAAATTACCTGTTTTTAGTTATTTTAAACATACCTGTTAACGCAGAAGTGAAAATTAATTACGGGAAGTATGTAAATGAGTGTGGCAAAGGAAGGCAAAAAGCGTCCCTTATAACCACCACGACCAAGCGTCGCTTTTCTAAACGTGCACAGGACGCCAAGCACAAAACCTAAAAATAACCGTTCTAAACACAGCTGAACATTAGTTTAGAACAGAAATGCTTTTGTTCAATAATTTTACAAAAGGTTTCCAATAATACAGTTTTAGGAAAACGCGTTTTTACAGATTGGTAGAAAAGGGGTTCGAACGAATGCTAACTACTGACGCTTTCGTAGCATTACTCAAACTTACTCATTTTAACTAATTTTTCCAAAAATAAGCATATTAAGCAAATAATAATGAAGCATAAACCCTTTCAAAATTGGCCAGTAGCTAGCAAACCATTAAAAAACTAGATGCACTGTTAAATTAGCTCCCATTAATTATTTATTAAAAATTATTGTCATTACAAATTATTACAAAATCCTTACAAAAATAGACTTAAGGACGGAGGTGAGAAAATAAAAGTTAGGAAGAAAGTTTTTGCAGAGCTTTCATCTTGAAGTCTCGTCAAATAGAAAGTTGGAGCTTTTTACATTCAAGGGCTCTTACGAACGACTGGCAATTAGGGCCAACTTAAATGAATAATTATTACAAAAAGTTCAAAAAATGTATGGAAATTTATGTGTTTTTTTTTCAAATTGCGGCTCGAGGAGGCTTTTGGTTGTGGTTCTTGTTTATGCCGCTGAATTTATCTCGGATCATCATCATTCTCATTAGCCTCATCATTTAAAAAAAATAGTTAATTTAAAAAATTTAATTTTTTCTAGAGTTTCCAAAGTTTCAAAAAATAACCAAAATTCCTTGACCTACTTTTTTTAAGTACTTGTCGAACCTAGAAAAGAAAAATGTACTTAACAAAATTAAATTTCATATAACGCTTGATTTTGGCTTTTGATATTGTGGAAATTTCATTGGACATAACGTTGCAGACGGAAGATTCACTGTTCGCGATTGTATACACGGCTGAGGTTTTATAAGCGTAGAATGCTTTCCAGTACATCACGAAATACTTCCAGCGTTTTCAGGAAGAAAAGAAGGATTTCTATTCAATTAGGAGAAAAGGAAAAGAAAAAGAATAGCTCCAATGATTTTTTTTCTTCGCACCTGGAAATTTTTTCAAAATTGGAAACTGGGAATGTGAAGCGTATTATGATCAATAGAGAAGAACATAGGTTAGTCACTGAAAAAAATAGTAATTGAGTAGCCCAATGAAATCTTCAGTGTGTTTCGTTGAGGGACACAAGTGCGTTTACCATTGTACCATTTTTGATGCTGGCAATATTTTCAAGTTATCGATAAAAAAAACGGAGTTGTATACAATTTGAATTACATTATTACCGACCGTAAACCTAAAATCTAAACTAAATCAAGGAATAGTCAAGAAAAGTCTAAACTAGTAATCTAAAACAATTTGCTTGCAAATAACTGCGTAGTTAATAAAATGTATAAAATAATCCAAAACGACTTAATTTTTAAGTTACCCAACTTTCAATTATTAATTATTATTACTATTTATAACTTAATTATTGAGTGGCGAAAACTATTTTTTCGAATTCCGATTTCAGGACTACGTCCACCTTGACCTATCTATTTTTTTTGAGTACACAGTAGCCAGACGGTTGTTCAAGATTATTTCATTCATAAGATGCAGAAGGTAAGTTTTTGTCTTGTCCAAATCAAGCCTTTTTCTTCTTCATCTTTCACAGGCTGTGCCTTAAGGGCCCTTCAAGGCTAGAGCCACATGGACGATTTCTTAAGGGCTCTCTGTCGCACTTGAAACCGAAATCCTCAACCCCTAACAACAACTCCTTGGCAATAATGGTTCCCAGCTTTATTGGGAGCCAAAACGTTTCGTTGCGAGGGTGGAAGACAATTTTCAACAGTTGGCAGTATCCTCAAAAAAAAAAAAAACTTCCCATGCCTTTAGCACTGAAAAAAAATAAAGGTAAACTACCCCAGTTGCGGCCGCTTCACCCCCGCTTCTCCTTCACCAGAATTATTTTCAATTCATCCTTTGAATCTGCTGAAGAAGAGTGAAACCAAAAAAAGCCTCTTCAGTCTCATTGCAAGGGCAGAAGGGAGCAGACGTTGCAGAAAGTTGACTTCGTTTTTACCACCTTAAGTTTCTTATCATTTTGTCAAGTACTTTTATCAAGTATTTATCAAGTTTAACTAGACTAAACTTCAAGTATACTTTGGTGTTGACTTTGAGGAGGTGAGAGGAGAAAGTCATCTTGAGAGAAAGCTCAGAGGAGAAGAGAGAAGAGAAAAGTGATTTTTTTTGTCAACTTTTGCAAATTTTTTCTAAATTGTGCATAAAATTTCAGCGAAACTACGTTTTCCATGTCCCTGAAATCGCAAAATCGCTGTGACAAAAGCGATTTGTATGAACAAAGCACCACGCTTTTAGGACCTCACCCAAAAATTAAATATTGTGCTAATGAGGGGAACAGAATTTGCCTTTTAGTAGAACGATACTTTGTGCGAAAAAAGTGACATTGGGCGAAAAAAATTCAGTTTTTTTGGTTCGCTAATTGCTATCACGCATTTTTAGTATCATCGCCACTTATCTTCCGATAAGACAATAGGACACCGTGAACGCCTGATTTTCAATTGGAGAGCAGTTTGCCCTGGAAAATTGCAAATTGCCAATTGCACAAAATTTGTGAAGAGTGATTTTGTTAAGGAACAATAAAAAAAAACGCGTGGGAGTGAGACACGCGGAATTCTTGTGGAACTGCCTAATTCGTGTTCTCCAGGTGATTCAGGACAAGCGTTAGCAATCCTTGCGTTGAGTCATCAACTTATGCGGATTCGCAAATTGCAAAAAGACAATGGAGCTTAGCCAGGTTAAGTGTGTGCAGAGGCGCAAACACTAATTTCAACGAGATTCAGCAACTTTGCAAAAAAAATCGGACTTGGAAACCAATTTGGAAGCCACGAAGAGCTCAATTTTTTTTTAATTCGAAATTTTTTGAAAAACCGTTGATTGTCAAGAGGGTAGAAAATGAGAGGAAGAAAGCATTTTGGAAGGAAAATGGCGTCTGAAAAGACGCTGTGGCTCATGCTCATACTGATGCTTGCGAGCGGCTCAAATTTCAACCGCCAATTGCTGGTGGCTGCCAATTCGGGAACGACGGGGCGACTTGAAGAAAGAGGTAAGAAAAAAGTTATTTTAGTTAATTATTCGCTTCCGTTACAATTTCAAAAAGTCTATTGACTTTTTCCCGAGCTTTTTTTGCACTGTCCTGTTGCTTTTTCCTGAGAAGCTTTGAAACGAAAAGGCAAAAATTGTTTTAAGAATCGTTGATTTTTAAAACCTAAAACTAATAGAGGCATTTAGGCTCCATTTTCCATTCATTGCAGCTTTTGTTTTCTCTAATTAAATACTGGCCACGCCTTTCAAGTAAAATATTGACTTAAGTGGTTAAGTACTTGCTCTGCCCTTAAAATTTTCAACGGTAATTGAAAATTTGATTTAAGTCTTCATTTGCAGTCTCCATTTTTGGTTTTCCACTTATTTTGGTTTTTGTCAAAAAATTTTAAATGCAAAACACACAATTTACCTGAATACTACACAAAATTCATCACAAAATTTAACGTTTCATAATTCATAAAGCTATTGAAATCATATCCTTAGATCCTAAAAATTTCGAAATTTGATCCATGATCAAAAATTTTGAAAATGACTATAAAAATATGAAAAAATCAGCGGCTGAAAATTTTTGCAGTTTTTACTGCCTACCATTCCGCTTATTCTAAATCCATTCACATCTCTTGTAAACTAAAATTCATTCATTCGTTTAAATCAGTCGAGCGCATGATAAGTGATGACATGTCTATCCACTTGAATTAGTGTAAAAATGATATTTGCAAAAATTATACCATGGCTTGCTCAGCCCTTTAATCAGCACACAAAAATTGACACTGCTTATCAATCACTTATGTCAACAATTTTCTAAGAATTTCCTCTTCAGCAACAGATCCAAAACATGAAAAACAAATAATAAAGTTAAAGCAGAAAGTTAATTTAACAGTGATGCTTAAAGCATTTCAGGATATTGACAAGCAATGATGAATTTTCAACTACAAAGGAAAAAAAAATGGCTGACTTGTGTTTAACATTGCAAAAAATTAAAGTATAAAAACAGGGTTTGTTAACCCTATTTAAAGAGGCTTCGCTTCAGAACTTTAAAACAAATTCAGTTCAGAACGCCGCTATTTCGTTTACCTCGACCATATTCCAAGTTAGGGTTACTTGTACAGAGAGTTTCAAAAGTAAGGTAAAGTGTATTTTCGATGGAATGTTGGTCTCCTTTTTTAACTTAAGCGTCATCTTGGAACGTTATGATGTTGAAAGATTTTTTTTTTGCTTCTGGACCATTGTTCGTCGTGAGTCCTCTTGTAATAATGCGTTCAACCGAAGACAAGAATGGAAAAGTGACCTTTTTCCCTTGAAAAGAGTCCCTTAGTCCTGGAAACAGTCACTTCAAAATGTGCCTTAAGGGATCGTTTTTTTGGACATGGGGTGCCAAGAAGAATGATCATTGATGACCATGTTCCTTGAACATTTTCAAATGACTTCAATAATTGAATTGGGCCTCATGCATCAAAAGAAACGTCTTTTAGGGCCATTTTGGAATTCCATCGTGCTGCTTTCACCCTCCGACGAAAACTAAACGAGAATCGTTCAAACAAGATTTAGAAAAAAAAAATTCAAACATGATTTCCAAATCTGAAACTTCCCGTTGAGTATTGCCTTTTGAACTGCAATTACAACACTTAAGCCGAAAGCGCTTAGGATCCCTATAAATTATCCGTTGAAAATTATTATGGGTCCGGGAAACGTGATTTTGATGTCATTTAGGCTTGAGGACGAAACATTAGGCTGAATTTTGTTTCATTTGGACAAAAGCAAAATGGGAATCGGGACAAAAGGACACGCGTATCGTAATTTTAATTGCCATGTTCTCTGGGTGGTTTTGAAAGTAAATCTTTGTCAGATTAATTGTTGCTTATACAATGCCAATACACGGAAACACGGATTTCCAAACAAACGGTAGGTCATGTTCCCGTGGTCAGCAGCATAAGCGTTTTGAAAATGTACAAAGAGCGATTTTTAGAGGATTCAACCCTGAAGTTTTAAGAAACTGGTTTTTCATTTTAAAAAAATGTGTTTGATTTTATTTTTCTCTCAAGATTTTTTTTTTTTCAAGTTTATTTTACATTAAAGATACCTTTTTAACCTTTGGGTATTTTTGATTGGCATAAATCACGATTTTTTTTGAAGCCTCCAGTTTAGCATTTGTAGTGTTTTCACCCCCAAGTGATAAACACCCCAATTTTCGAATAACAATCAACAAGATCAATCCAAGTTGAAATTATGCAAATCAGAAGATTTTTTTTTTGCAAAATCTTAGGGCACAAAACATGGGCTTAAGTGTGTAAATTGCCACATAGTGTGAGAACGTAAATTACGGTAACCCTCCCCTTGAAAAACGAAAAAAAAACGTTGTGAACGACCCTTGATTCCGTATCTCACACCCTCCATATCTTCAAAAAACGCTTCCTAAAAAACAAAGTGTAAAGTTCAAAGGGGTTACGAACACTGAAAATTTAAGGGCTTCACAAAGATTTTTTTTTTCAAAAAGTGAATCATAAATTGAAAATTTGATGGAGCAGAACCCGTTTATTTTTTCTTAACGGCTTTTGTCTATTCCCACCCCTTTAGGTCTCCTTATTTGCAGCGTTACGCAGCGCAGCATGGTTCACGTCTATTAAAGACTCTTTTAAGTGATTCTTCATTCAAAAACACAACGATTGAATTTCAAATCAGGGTTTGGAAAAAAGTACTTGTCAAGTTACGCTTCAAATTGACAAGGGCCCACTTTAAAGGGAACCGAAACAAATGAGCTTTACAACGACAACAAGGAGACACAGTCCTTAATTAAAATTTTAAGGACTTTAAAGGATTTTAAAGGATTTTAAAGGATTTTAAAGGATTTTAAAGGATTTTAAAGGATTTTAAAGGATTTTAAAGGATTTTAAAGGATTTGCATTAAAGGTACAGCGATGCTTGCAACGGATCATTGAATTGCTGATTTTCAGGAAATCTGTTAAGAGTCCATTGTCATTGCCCTTAAACGTATTGACAATGATTCATAGATCTTCACACTGTTGAATGAAGAGTCTTTTTTCTTCCGTCTTTCTCAGACAGCATGGTTACGCCTATTCTAATCAACGTTAGCACTTTTAAATCATAATTTATTGCTTTAAATCGCTCAAATTGATTAGCGTGGGGAGAATTTGCTTTTCTCACAGTAGCTGTAATGATTTATGGAACTGAAACAATCAGTCAAGTTTTAAACAGTTTTAGAGTTGATTTCTTAAAAATTTCACTTTTGCGATTGATTTTTTTGAAATGTCAAAATTTTTACGTCTTTTTGGTTAAAGACGTAAAAACGTGGCAACATTTCTCGTAGAATAACGTTTTGTGATTTGAACAGGTAGATGACATGTTGTACAATTTTTTGAGTCATGCCATTGTTATATCATCCTCATGGGGTTATCCTGCAGGTGAATCAAGACGGAAAAAAAAAATTAAGAAGTTCTTCTTGTGCTTTTTAGATGTGACAGGGAGTTTAATAGCTTCTTCATTTTTTGTGACCATTTCCGGTCAGCCTGTACGAAGAAAAAAAAGTGAATCTAAATTATGTTTGTAGCTCATCGTTTTCATTCGAGCCTAGATTTACATAGCATCAGCATTTCCAGCCATCGAGAAGGCCTTTTGCAGGGTTATTTTTCATGGTCATGTTGTCTTCGAGACATTTTATTCTGTGGTTTTTCACCTGTCTTACAAAATAATGAGAAGCTCTTCATAATTTCCTAAACTAGATTTATTTTTAGAATCAAAATAGATTTTTTTTCAACTTTTTCAAATTTCTTAAAAATAATTTATTATTTTATTTCATTTTTTACTCAATGGATTCATAATTATTTCAGCCCAGCTCTTAAAAAACCATATTAAAATACAGCGTCTAATAATCATAAATTTTAAAACTAAAATATTGAGAAATTCATGAAATGGTGAATTTGTTCCACTGACAAATTTGTGAAAAATTTAAATTAATCCACTGTTTAACCCATAGTTTTTTGTATGCTAATTTAAGGCTTTACTGTGACACTTTAGGAACAAAAGGCCACATTAATCTAGTCCTGAATTTTATTTGAATTAATCTATGTTTAAATTGGGGGCAATTGAAGGCTGGAGAAGGGCTATAATAATAATTTTAGAGTTATGCTTGCCTTGGGAAGTTGCTGCTGTGTTTTTACTTCAAAAATCACGTGAATGATCGTGACGAATTCTCTACGAACGGTTCATTACGTTCTTCATAAGAAAAAAAAAACGTTTCATTGTTAGAAATGGAAATTCGTTTCTCGGTGAGGATATTTTCCCGATCGAAATCTTCACAGACGGGAAATTAATCTTAGTTAACTCTACAATGAGAAAATTTTCTAAAAAACACATTTTGAAAACATGGGTTGTTGATTGGATCAAGAAATAATAAGGGCAGGGTTGATACTGGTGTTCCAGAGGGTCCGTGGGAACCTTTTGGAAATTAAGTCGAGGCTGATGAGTATTATGTAACAGAAGACTCCAGCTATAAGGGTCCCTCCTTAAGGGCCCCTTACTGAGAGAAAAGGCTACTCCGAAAATTCATAATTATTGAACCCTCCCTGAATTTCGTTTTCTGAGAAAATCAACGTTGAAAACGAAGGCCTCCTCCACCTGTATGATGCTAATCTGATTTCGAATTTTAAAGTGGCTTCTTTCTACTCATCAAATAAGAGAGGGGAAAATTTTGAAGCAGATTGCATGCATGGAACATTCATAAATTATGTGCAGGGTCACATCCACGCTTCGATGCATTTCTATACATAATTACTGAAAGCTTTGACAAAAAGTGCAAGTGCTAGAGGTCACCCATTCGTGTAGAAGAACGTTTTTTTAATTACGTTCTCAAAGCATTTTTAAAACGTTTTTGATTTATTTAATTTTTTTCTGCTTAAGTTTTTATAACTATTTTTCATAAGTTCTATATACGATTTATCGGTATTTACGATTTCGAAAAACGATATATTTCGACTTCAAGTTAAATTGATTCTAAAGTTTCTTTTTAAGTTGAATTAGTTAATTCGAGGTTATTTTTAACCAGATACATTTTTTTTCGAAAAAAAAAAATGTTTTACTGGGAATTCTTTCCAAGAATTTTCGGCCGTTCTAATAAGACTTTGGTTCCCATACGTTTGCGTGTACTTTTGTGTAATAAGTCGCTTTTAGTTAAAAAAAATATGGTTTATTTGCATTTCAAAGAAATAAATCAAGGGCATTTGGCGTATTTTGCTGTGTTTTAGCTTTTGGGTGAAGACTGACGAGTCCAAGATGCTTATTTTGAGTCGCTGAATCAGTTTCCGGTCTTTTAAAGTGCTGTATAAAAAAAATAATGATAATAAACCTGTTCTAAATGAATGGAAATGAAATCAAAAATGAAGAAAAAAGTCTCGGCTGCAAGGTGTTCTTCGAACAGCAACTTTCCCAACAAAAACATAATGAAGCCTTCCTGTATTAACGTTGTACAGAAACTCATGCGCTAAGTATGAAAAGAAACATCGTTGTTATTATTTTCCTTTAGCAATTTGAAAATATAATTACAAATTTAGGGCAATTTACAATTTTTTTTTGCAATTAGAGCACGCACATTTATGTTACCATAAATTGAAAAACCATGCCTGCTTTTGCTAAGGATAACTTACATACAATGTTACATAAAACGTTCTGACTATTGTTTATCAGCACCCGTCTGCAAATACGCTGAAATTAAACAACAGTTGCAGACAAAAATCGTAATTTGCAATTAACTAGATTTTGAAAATTGGACTTCAATCCTCGATAAGATAGCTTTGTCTGGCATATTGTACTTTTTTTGTTGTTTGTCAAAATTGATTCGGAAAATTACTAGATAACGTTATTCTTAAGTTTTTTTTTTTTTTTTTACCTTGATTCACTATGTCTTCTTGGTGTTAAGTGTATAATTTAAAGCATTAAAAACGTAGAAGTTAACACTTAAAATTAAGTTTGTGCTTACGAATGTATTATGTTAAAGATCAAACTCGTCTCTACTTTTCTATGGGATCAAAGCGTGGGAAAATTCTATTTTGGCTTTTCGTCTTTATGTCTAGTCCTTGTTTCGACAACTTGAGAAACTAAAAACTCCAGTTTAAGGCTACTGCTGCGTCAGTTTCCAATCCCGAAATCTTTTAAAAACGTAGGGGTACATTACGGTTTTCATGTAATACGATTTGGACCTTAAAGGGCCCTTGGGCCCTTGAAAGTACGCAACTGGAGAACTCTTGATGAGTTTTCTGTAATTTAAACCCGTGGTTTGAAAACCAACTGTTTTGCCCTCATTTAATTTTTATGTTATGTTTTACGCGTCGGTAAAGCGCATTCAAGTTTAAAAAAAGCTAAAAGAGAATTAAAAAAAATTCTTGCTATAAGTTAATAATAAATTTTTTGCTTTTATTTGAACACAAGGATAGTAAAAAGTAAGCAACATATTACGTAGCCTTTCAATTGATTACAATTCTGAGTCGTGAAAGTAGTTTCTGGTTGATTTTTTTTATTTGTTCATTTAAAGTAATGTAAAAAAAAATCCGTCTTATAATGTTACCTGATTAGTTAAATTCAAATTAAAGTTTAAAAAAATTAAACTAAACTTCTTCCTTTCATTGAAGATTACGATTTAAAAAAAAAACAATCTGGGTTTGAGCATCCTTGAAATGCACTTCTCGAGTAGACAAATAATTTGTTCAGTGACTATATTTTTATTGGGATAAATTAAGCACGTCCTTGCCTTGTTTTTATAATCAACTTTTTAAGGCGATTTTCAAGTGCAAGCTTCCTCTTTCTAAATGAAACACAATTTGTTAAATTAAAAACCAACATTTAGAAAAGTGAAGTTTTATTATGTGAGTGAATACAATGTCCCTCCATCAGCCTCCCTTCAACCTCTTAATATGAGTTCATTAATCAAAATCTCTGCCCTTTAAATTACAATTTCAATCCTATACACCAAAAGCAAACGCATACTAAGAATATATCTCGTGGTAACAGGTCGGTCAATACCGAGAAAACCAAAAACGTGAAACCAAAACCGAGAAAACCGAAACCGAAAACATTTCGTAACAGAAATAAAAAACGATTCAAATCTCTTTAATTAAGTTTATGATTTTCAATAAAAAAAAAAATTCAATTTAAATTTTAATATTGCGCTTTATTTTGTTCATTTGCGTCAATTCTACAGCAAATGTTTGTCGGTTGTTTCGTTTTTGAAATTGAATGGTTACATTTGAAACGTGAATTTGTATAGCAGAACAAGGGTTGATGCTCCTTTTATTTTGAATAAAATGATGTCAGTATAGGCGGGAGGGCAAAGACATCAGTTCCAATAATTTGTTATTTGCATTCTAATGATGACATGTGGTTAAGTGGATGGGATGAAGATTCCAAGTACCCTGAAACATCTGTCTTTTATATTCCAAAAATGGAGGGAAATCTTAATAGGACAGGTGAATCCCGAGCGCATTTTCGCTTTTATAGGCCTAAACGAAATAATGCACTAGGGATTTCAAAAAATTCAAAAAATAAAATAAATCAGCCTGTTTTCGGTAAAGTTAATAAACTCTGCCTTTAACCTTAAAGTGGGCGCAATTAACATTATTTCTGGAACTGTGTGTGGGGTGGGTGACCTGAGGATGTAGGGATAACTTTTGTCTCATCTTCAATTATGATCTCCCTTCATATCCCGAGGGAAATTTTTAGGATAGACCACGATCTTCTGATTTTCTTAAAAGATTGTAAGGCAGGATGACTGTGGTTGATGGCTGAAAATGCCTTGTTAGCAGGGCCAACTTTTCGAAACCAACGCAATTATGAATGATACTCTCAAAACTTGAGAGCCCTTAATTTTTTTGTTTTATAGTTTTTTAAGAGCAGTTTATCATCAGCATCTTTGGGCTCAACTGGTAATTAAGTGGTGGATTCAATTAAAATACTAGTTAGTAATACAACGATTTAGTTATTAAATTGGTAAAAACTTTATTTTGGGGTGAAGATTTTAAGTTAAAAAATTAATTAATTTTAAGTTTAGATTTAAAGTTTTAAGTTTTAAGCCTACAATAACAGCTAATACAATTAATTATAGCTCTCAAAATATATTTGCTTATTCTAAATCGTGCTTGTTTTTTAGACAATTAAGTGTTAAAAATGTGCATGAATCTTAAAGTTGAAATATTGCTTTTACTGTGGAAAAAATGGCAAAATTAGTGTTTTAAAGGTGACTGAAAAGTTGAACCAGAAGGTGTGAAAATGGAAATAATTTGTTCAATTTTTTGAAAATCACAATCTTTTCTCGTTAATTTATAGGCACTATAGGATGCATTTCTCTGCTGAATTGTTCATTTTTAGGAAACAACAACAAGTGATTGGTTTAGAAGAGACGCTTCAAATTGCTTCAAATTGCTTTAAATTGTTTAGAGCTACTCACGCGGCATCTGGAGTGACTCAGGTGTACGCCTCACCTGGATTTGTTTCGTTCATAAAATAGGTTCCCAGAAATCCACTAGCTGGTGCAAGCTACCATCCATTTTTATTGTGCAAACAACAATGAAACTTAGGAAAATTCAAGTTTCAGTCGAGCGAGGGCAGCGGTGATGCGAAGGGGACTTTTGATCAACCAATCACAAAGCGAGCAGCATTCTAAAATAATGCTAAAGTATAGTATAACTGGACCAATTTGAAAACTAGAAATAGTTACTAAATTTAAAAAATATAACTTTTAATATATTTTCAAATGGTTTTCGTTTTCTTTGTCAAAAATATGCTTCAGGAACCTTTTTTTTTCTTCTTTGAACTGAATGATTGTTATTATTTGACTAGAACCGACCCACTTATTATCACTTTAAAAACTATCGATATTTCCTGCTTCCAGGAAGATGTCTCCTCAAAAGTCCACTTGAACAAAAAAATTATCTCCAGAGGCAGTCAGGCTGGAATCATTTGTTTGTCAACAGCGAGTCACTCTTTGTAAAGATTACTTCGAATTTACGCGCTCATCCCCATTGTTCTTTTGTTGTTGTTTTTTGTAAAAATAGATTATAAAATTTTGAAAAAAAGTTTTCCAATAGTAGCAACTTTAACCTCAACCGCTTCAATTTTTTCCTTCCCCTATAATTTCCTACCGTGAAAAAGTATCCGGAAGGTGTCGAAAATTGGAGAAGTGTCAAATTGTAAGTGTCGATGCTGATTAGTATTCAATCTTCCTGCCAAATTCCATTGGAAAAAAAAAAGCTTTGGACTACAAAACCAGTTTTCCATGATACGGCTCGTTTTAATTCATGGAATCTATCGAGAGAAAAAAAAATTAGTATTCCCTGTTGCATGGGTCCATTGGCCGAAAGGCTTTGCGACAAAGACAAAATCGTTACAAAATCAAGTTAAGTCCATATTATTGCTCTTTGCATAACAATTGAGATTACAATTGCAATTATTTTTCATTCGGCAATTACCACAAAAACCCGTACTGCGAGCTGGCAAGAATTTCATTGATTTCTCAGAATCGCGTTCCGAGCGAAATTGCTCTTGTGCAAAAAAAAAATCCAAAGCGTTTGGGGGTAGTTTTTTTTTCATGATTGACAAGGGGGTAGTTTCATAAGAATTTTTTAAATATAGACCAAAACTGCCTTAACTATCTCAGACAATTTAATTTAAAGATGTTTTGCATTAACAGAGCAAGGATATGAAAGTTTAAAAAAAAAATTTTTTTAAATATAAACCAAGAAAGCCTTACATCTCAAAACAATTTAATTTTAAGATTTTTTTTTTATTTAAGCAGAGCAAGGATATGAAAGTTCAAAATTAGAGTAAAAGAAAGGTTATTTAAAATAATACGATTTCTTTAAGTATATAACATATACGATTTTTTAAAATATAGACAAAAATATGTCAGATCTAAGTTTTTTTCTAAATTCAATTTCTGGAGATGGTAAAGCAGTTATAAATTGGAATTCAAAATTTTTTTTTTTGCAGGGAAGTGTGTTTTAAGTGGTTTTCAGTTCAGAAGTGAATGTAATGATGTGTGAATGGCCTTTTAAGAGAGTCCACACGGTAGAACTTTCTTTTGACAAAGGGTAGACACTTCTGGGACTTTCAATGTCCGACCCCATTACTTTTATGGACTCAATTTTCACTTGATGGACCCTGCATCTCTCTAAAAGGTAAAATGCGTAGACTCTAGACATTCCGAGTGCATTGTAGAGAGCGTGGAAATCACTTTGGAGATGCGACGAGGTATGCTCCGCAGGTAAACACAGCCACTCTCTTCCCCACCTCCATTTATCCTCGAGCACTTTCATCCCTCTTGGTCCATGAGGGAGGCTGCGAGGCCTTACAGAACCTACCTGTGATTTCATGGGAATTCCAATGGCCTAGGAGGCTCTTAAGAGCGTGGGGAGGCAATCGGAATGCTCTATAGACACAACAATAGAAGTTAAGACGACTTCCAAGATTCGTAGCCCCCTTAACAGCCTCATGTTTTGGAAAGTGATGACTCCCATGTCATCTTCAGTCTTGATCAGTCCCTCGGCCTTCTTCAATCGGCCTCATCCCTTAACGATTTACCAATTTTCTATTGTTTTCCTATAGTGGAGAAAGTCATCGAATCTTCCCGAAACGGCCCACGCTTGAGAGAATCGAGGCCGAATTTTTGCGCTGAACATTGGATTTTACAGTGAAAGTTGGCCTTTTTTTTAACTTTTTGTGTTTCTTTTTAAACAGCACAATTATTGGAATTTGTGAATAGATCTGGTTAGGTAAGCTATGCGTTTTTACTAATTTTGAATATCATTTAAAATTGACACCTTGGAGTATGGGCTAGGATTTGCAAATGCAGTGGAGTTTATTTTAAAAGAGGAAAATTAGTGGTGAAAGGAAGAAAAGGCGCTATTGCTAAATTTTGAGAAGTTGATGTGTAATTTGAAATTTTGGAATTCAGATTCATTTGTAAAATTGTTGAAATGTTGTAGAATTAAAGGAAGTTATTGATTTTAATGATCATGTTTACAAAAAAGTAAGAATTAAATGCTAAAATTATTCATTCGAGAAGCAATTCCAGTTGTGTGATAATCCGAGAGATCATTTGTAATAAGTAGTTTTGAATAGAAATTTTGAATAAGAAATTCTGTACGAAAAAAAAATTCCTGTTCGTGGGTTATTGAGCCGGCATTTTTTTTTAATTCTTGTTGTATTGATGAGTTACGACGTCTCGAACTTCTCCGATTTGTTGGGCCATAATTTAGAATGAAAAACGAAAATATGCTGAAACCCATCATTTATTAACTTTTCGTAATTTTAATGGGTCTCAGGAAGCTTTTGTGAAGATGTGAATCGGCAGGAGAGGGGCAATTACATTGAAGATTCAGTTCCATTCCACTTCCCATGTCTTTTATGCCGAGTCTACAGGTGGGGTCGAGTAATTTATGTCTCTGGCAGGTCGTTAGGGAATTTTTTTTTGAATTGCCAATTTCATTGGTTTTTCATTTATTTCTAAAAGAATGCAAAACAAAGAAATGTTTAGCGGAGATGAGCGGCGGCAAAGACCCTACTAGCACTCTACTGGATAGATTCTCTTCACTTTACCTCTTCACACCTGCTAATTGTTTTTCCATGCAGGTAAATGAGCATAAGTCGTTCTTGGAGCCCAGCATTGTATTTTCTGATCTTCGGTTCCTTGTATTTGTGGCGAGGTGACATCATTTTTTACCTTAAAAAGTGGTATTTCTTTCAAAAATTAGCATTTCTCGAGTTTCTTGTAAAGCTGGATGTCCTTGTGAAGCGGTTGCTTCTTCATTTAGAAGTGGAAAATTAATTGTTGCTTAATTTTTCCTAATGTCACGTTGGGTCGAAAGTGTGCGTGGGAATTGGGCAACTAGGATTTTTTTTTATATAGTAGCTTTTGTAACAGACTGTAATTGGATGGAAATTTAAAATCTCTTATTTACCTTCAAAGTTACTTCACCTTGCACGATTTGCAAATTGTTTGAATGAAAACACAAAACTAAGAATTAGCGAAACAGCATATAGCGTGGGTGCATCTTCCTCTGTTTTCAGTTTAATGAACATTAATGAACGCTTTTACAGCAATTCCTTTCACTTTTCGTTATACTTTTTTTTTGGCTTTTTTTTTGGTTTATTTGCAAAACGGCCGCGGCGTGAGATGCCCTTTTGTAGCCGCGCATTGTCTAATAAATCATAAGAAGCACAACTTGGGACTACTCCGCCGGCCGAAACTGATGTTTTTTTCAATTTTTTGTCGCCATTCTCAGCGACACTTTTGAGTGTACTTTGAGTGTAAATGTGAGTCAAAAATTGAAAACCGAAGAAAAAAAAAGTTAAGGACGGGTTGTGTAAGTTTTTCATAAAATGAAATTTGAATTTTTATGGAGGGATGGAGCCGTTCGGAGCAATTAGAGGGATGCCCATCTTTGACCCTCTTTGATTAATAATTGGTTCCATTTGGCTCCAGAAAGTAAAGCAAAAATGGAAATTGATGGGACGAGGTCGTAGGCAGATTAGTTTAAGGATGCTGAGGTCATATTTATTGATGGATGCTCTCCTAACATGTTCTGCGTTGGCGTTCTGAAAAAGTAAAAAAAAAAACGCATTGTCGAGATTTTGAAGCCCCAGCATTTCTAGAATGTTGTAATTACTATTTAGCAAAGGAGAGATTTTAACGATTCCTAAATCTGATAGTCCTAATCACGTTTCTACTAGGCCCAAAACCTGAGCACTTAAAATTACAAATATAGGGATAGGATTGCAGAGTAATCTTAATATTTTTCAGCGTGGGTTGAAATGAATCTGTAAAGTGTATGAAACAGGAGCAGAACTCTAAAAATCTTTGTGGCCCAAGGCCAGGAATATTGTCTTTGGAAGTTATTAATTGCTTTTGATTAGTAAGATCTCGAGTTTTAATTACTAAGCGCATACTTTGACATACATGATAGCAGTAGGAGTTACTGAGCCTTAGAAAAAAATTCTTAGAAAATAGAGCGGAGAAGCATCCGGCCATGAATACATGTTAAGGGAGGGTTTTATTCTAAAGAAAAAAGCACAAATGATGAGCCAATGTCACCAAGGGTTGTTAAGAGGGTTCCTTCAATTGTGTCACTTCAATTGATTTTTTGCTACCTTACAAGATTCAAAATTTAGCCTTGAAAAAGGGCCCAATTGACAATTTTTTTTTTGATCTGTAAGAGGGTTATCTTGTTTTCTGTGGTTTTCTTCCTTGAATCATTGCTAAAGGAGGGTTGAAAATAATAAAGTAAAAGAACTTCCTCGCAGAGCAACTGGTTCACAACTTTTTCTAATCCGTGATCTAAAAGTGATCTTTCAGGAGCCAATCAAATCGCTAGATTTCAATGAATGATCTAAGGGTGCTACTGGATTTGACCAAAAAGAGCTCGATAGCACTTAAACACTTCATTTGAACATTTCCATGACATTTTTCATACCCCTTTTCATCCACCAGTCTCTTCTTAAGGGATGTAAAACGGTGTCTTTGTATAAAAAAAAAAGGTAGCCAAACATGCCCATCTTAGGACAGGAGGAACTGAATTTCTAGATTTTCTTGTTCTAGGACGGACGGGCTTGTTTGGCTTGAACTAAATTTGAAGTTTAAACAATTTGAACAAATTTCAGTGGAGTTTTCGATTTTTTTTTCATTGGTTTTTTTCTTATGCTTTACTTTCGTAGCAAATTTTTAGTCAAAAATCCACCTACATTTACTTTCGAACCTTGATTGCTTCAAAATTTGCTCCACCAATTTAAGCAGCTTCATATTACATTAAACAGTCTTGTTAAATGCTTTCTTCTATTACAATTAGCTGTTAAATTCCATTTTTACTGTTACTGTCAGCTATTAACCTCTTTGATTAATTCTTGTCTAATGCAGCGATTCTCAGAGTGGATCGCAGAGCTAAGTGGCTACTGTACTTGGAGAGGTTGCAGTGCCGAGCGTTGGTGGCAAAGATTAGTCATTGTTAGGCGCTGTTTGGGTGGACGTGGCCGAGGGTGTTGGTCGAGTGTAAATAGATTTCAGTAGTTACTTTTAGCTTATCAAATTACTTTATCAAAAAAGGAGGTGGAAGGACCAGGGCACTTTGAAAAGGACTCCTTAAGTGTACTTGACCAAATATTTTGGTTGATGGACTATCACACTTTGACAACTGGGAAATGACTCAATCAACGAGTAAATAATGCTGCATTCCAAACTACAGTTCACAATACTTCCCTCATCCTTAACAATAGGAGGTCATTTGAAAACGTAAATGACTCGGTGTCATCCTCACGTGTTGCTAGGCAATACGCCATTAAGATTTCTGTGACGCCGTACTTTAGATTTGCCCTTCTCAATGATGATTTCAAGGATTCTCAAGATGCTATTCATCGACAACAGCATCCTTAACTCGGCTACTGTGGCATAAAGCTCTGTTTAAAAAAACAACAATTTGAATTGAGTGGTGCTGCGGGAAGTATTGGAAATGCTGACGACTGCGTCTCGGGATCTCTGTTTTGAAAAACTAATTGTTTCCAAACAATTATCACATCACTAGCTTTAGTGGTGGTAAATGCTTCGAAAATACTGCCAGCATCTCTTTAGCCTTTTCGTCATTATGCAAATTTCTTCTTGCCTTCTGATTTTTTTTAATAGTCTCTGCATCTCATCAATTTAAGAACGTCCTTAAAGATGAATTTAAAAAAAAAAGTGTTTGCTCTGCCACTTGACAGGCAGGCAGCACAAGCAGCCTCGTCTTTGGTATTTAGGTCAAAATTGCAGGGGAGGATTTTGCGTTAGAGCGACGCACGTGACATTGCGCCATTTTCCCAATTGGTGAAGCATCTCATCTTATTTTGCTGCAGATCGTATGCCTCTAATTTGCGTGGGTGGGTAGAGGAGCGATTAGCATAACGTTTAGAGCCATTTGCTCTTGATACCATTTCTGGAAGTGTTCTTGTAGCTGTTTAGCAGAGGTGACTTGCGACGACGAGAGCCTTGTTACGCCTTGAATTTTTGTGCTGCTCTTAAGGCACTTAAGGAACTTTGACACGAGTCGTGAGGGAGGCTGAGGAGCTGATCTAAAGGGGAAAAGTTGCGATCAATATGAAAAATGCTGCCTGATGCTGATGCTGACAGCATATACTGGCTGCTGTGTAATTCTAATGCTGCTGACGTGACAGAGTAAAGTACATGACTTTTTGGAGAAAAATGGGAAGATCCCTATAATTTACGGAATCATCCTAACTACAGGCCTCTCTTACTCATCAGGAAGAATCATGCAAGATTTCTCCTCTGCATCATTTTTGCTCAGCATCCCAATTTTAGGAAGAAAAAAAAAATTTAGAAAAAAAAAAAATTTCAAAAAATTGTAGAGAGATGTAAATCGTCCAAGGCAGGCGTCACTTGTCAGAAAAGAATTTCATGAACTGAAGATTTGATTTCTAAGAAACACGAATAAGGAGGCGTCGCTGGTCAGTTCGTAAAAAAAAAATTAACGGCAAAGGATTTTTTTTTGAAGTGGCTTTCAAATCTTATTTGTTTCCCGAATTCTTTAAAGATTTGAAATTTTTCTCGCAGCGTTTTTCCTATTGAGGGAAGGAGGAGTGGAAATAGGCAAATCTCTGCGATTTTTTTTCAATTTGAAGATTTCTGCATTTTTAAGGGGCAGGGAGCCCTGCCGAATTTATTTTACCGCAAAGACCTGCTATGAATTTTAAAAAACAAAAAATCCACCCTCTCCCATTGTGTTAAAAGAAGGGAAATTCTTGAGGAGAGTCCCCTTAATCCATTCGACTAACACTAAAAGTTAATGGCAAAAAGTTAATGTACGGAAACCACAATTTATGACTTCATTTTCAAATTCCTTCTGCTCACAAACCTTCCCTTTTTGTTCTATCCACTTTTTTTTTTTTAAATTATTATTATTAATCCCTCCAGCTCCTCTTTTTCAAAATTAAAAAAAGATTTTTTTTCAAAAAATATTTCTAGGCTACTTGAAATCCAGGGGCCCTTAAGTACTGAGCTAAATTCAGTACCCGCTATCTTTCAGATCACGAATCCTCTTGAGGATTTTTTTTTCACTCCACCAAGTGCTCCACCAAATATTGTGCAGATGAGTGGGCCCTTGTCTTAAGGGGAAGAAAACATTCCTTGAATTCTTTTTTTTTTTCAAGAAAGAACAACAATACGCAATCAATATGATGAGAGAACAAGCGAGCAATTCATCTTATTTTTTAAGGGACGCTGTAACAAGGGCCCCTTTGAAATTACCTGTTCCCTGTTCCTCTTTCGTGTTAAGGGTATCGTTTTAATGTGAATCGGCGTTTTCCTTGGCACAAGGTGAAAAGTTTTCCTACGCATTTTTCAACCCTTGGAACCTTCGTAGAAGGCGGATAGACTGTACCCCATGGGGTCCTAGTCTTGGAAGTACACTTCATTTGGCGGTTTGGAAGATTTTCTTGTCTGATAGAAGGACACAGAGGGCCCTTAAGTTTTTCGACTTTCGGTCAATGTCACTTCCAGAATGCTAACCTTCCTCAACTCGATATACCCTACGAAACGATAAGTAATTTTGGGTATTCAAGTACCGTTCGAAGATGGCTATCGCCAAAATACCGTAAAACGAAACCCCGTAATTGCTCTCTAAACATTTTTTTAAATTTTGAAATGTTTGAAATATGGACGCGCGAATAATACCCCGACTGTCAAATGCAGGCTTTCGGTATTTGAAAAATTATAAATATTTTGTTTTAAAAACAAGCAACAACAATATTTTGAAAAAGCATTTTTCACTGCAAGCGTTTTTGAAGCTTTCGGACCTTTTTTTTTTAAATAATAATTAGCAGGTACTGAATGACGGCGTTTCTCAGAATGAGATACATTTTTGAGGTATGTTCACCTTTTTATAATGTTTCCTTGAAGCGTTTTTTTTTTCTTCTTAAAATTGCTTATGTAATTGCAATGTAGAAGTGGGAAGTTAATTAGGACTCTATTATTAAGTGGCAGTCCTTTTCCAACTTTTAAATTTTTTTTGTTCTAGAAACACTGTTTTAAAAAAGTTCGGAAAGTGGAATTAAATTGTCGACATGAGCATAAGGGTAGCTGCCGGAAGGGTTCGAGGGCAATTAATAAAACTCATGAAAAAAAAATGGTAGAACGTTCTAAGGGCTTCAGATGAATATGATTTGAAGGAAATTTTGATAATGGAAGAACGAAAGGGTTCCTTAAGGGCTTGAGATCTTCCCAGGTGAATCTCAGTAGATGCTAATTACGACGACGACAACGATGAAGTCCTTGAGAGTAGATAAGGTTCCAAAGTAAACACAAGAGTAATTCAAAGGGCCCTCTCGATAGAATAGATTTACAAGATGCTGTCCATCGTCTCCTGCATCTTTGGTTGTAAAGGACAAAAAATGGCCCACAAGAGAGCAACAGGTATTAGAGAGGGACCCTTGGCTCCTGGCAGCTTTGATTTCAGAAGTCTTAAGGGTCTCTTCTTCTCTGATTTTTGTATGCATGCCCTGATTCTCTCTGTAAGATGATGATGGAGGAACTGAGAAATGAGGTTGAGGGACCCTTAGGTAGGAAAGAAATTAGGATGCCAGATGGGAAGTGACATAGATGGAGAACGGAGGACTTGAGGTAGTCTAAGGTAGCAATGAAAAAGGAACCTTAAGGGTCCCCAGGAGGAAAATGGCCCTTGTAGTAGCCTCCGAAGGCCTCAAACAACACACGTGGAAGCTGAAAGTTGTCGAAGGGGCTACTTTTTTTTGTCTAAGGACCATTTTCCTTTGCCTCTACTTTTGTTTTAATCTGGTCCATCAGTCCTCTTCCTGATCCTATCATCCCTTGACTTTTTGAATCTCTCAAGGTAAAGAAGAGGCTTCAATCTTGACGAGAAAAAAATCTTGGTTCCCATTAGGATGAAGGTAGGAATTGGATGGGGGATGAAAGTTAATTAGTCCTGGAGAAGAAGCTTTAGGATTTCAAAGGGAAGGGGGCCCTTAAAAACAAAAAATGAAGGGGGATGGAGGGTTGAATTAAATTTAAATTTGTGGAGAACATGGAAGTTTGCGTGTCATTGTCTTGTCCTCCGCAGGGTCATCTGATCCCTGCGACAGTGACAACGTCCACTATCTTCCATTGTCAAGGGAAGACGATCTCTTAAGATGAGTTCATCCCAGAAAAAAACTGGCATCTTCCAGTAGCTAGGACCAAAAAACAAAAAAGCATCTTCTTTCGCTCTGTTAATCAAGCGGTCATTTAAACTTTTGAAATTCAACCTTGCGCTTTTCCTAATTATTTTATCCAAGCTTTTCCTTTCCTGAACTCACCTGTCCTTGAGGCACATCTAAATTGAAACGCTTTTATAACAACTTAAGTTTAAAAAAAGCGTTTTTTCCGTTTGATGCAAAATTTGGCCAAAAAAAAAAAAAATTTTTTAATTAAATCGTCATCTACTAACATCCAATTCTAAAATCTAAAATAACGATTTATAACAATCACCGGAGTCTGGTTTTCGATTTTAAGAGATTTGAACTTGGAAGAAGACAATTTTTTTTTACTGAAATTTAGATTTGAATAGATGCGATTAAATAATTCTTATAAATGGCTTAAATATTTTAAAATCTAAAAAATAAAAAAAAAATTGAAAAATTTTTAAAGTTAAATTTTCTAAAGAGAAGGGTTGTTATTTCCCGTGATCTTCACATTTCCTCCCCGGAAGTGATCCGGACCTCAAAATTGTGTCAATTTGGAACTTTTGAAATGTACAGTGGGTCCTTTATGATTTAGGCTGACATTAATATGAACCCAAATTTTAATTTGCTTAAGTTTAAGTTTGTTTGCGAAGGTTTTTAAGTGTGGTAGAAGAATGGCGGCTTTTGAAAAGGCTTGTATGACGTTGTTCAGGACACATCACTTGGTATGCAAAGGAGGGAGATCAAAGACTGGCTTTATAAAATTCCGCGTTCTCGTTATTCGCACCTCGGGGCTAAGGCCGAGGCGGACATTATTCTTGCGAATGCTGAATGCGAAGAGCCTCTTATGTGATTACCTGACTTTTGTACAATCAAGGGATAATCAACTTTTTGAGAGATCTGCAGCAGCCAAAAAGGATCCACTTCATTGGATTAAATTCCAAAGAGAAGCGATTAGAGTCAAAAAAGTAAAATTGGATTATTTTACTTTATTCGACCAAGGGCCTCATAAATTCATTTAGTTTCCTTTGTTTTTCCCCATGTCTAATCTCAATGGAATGTCAATTGGATTTTTAGCAGAAGGATTTTTGGGGGATGAAGTTCCGTGGGTGAGAAACTGACATGAACGAGTTTTAAGTACCCTCTGGGATTCCTCTCACTTCAAAACTAGGCCTTTTTTTTATTATTCAAATTTTTCAAGGGCCTCTGAGTACTGCTAGAATTCCAGGGGGATGAAGGGCTCTGTACTTTTTTGTGGATCAAATTAATGGAAAAGGGATTAACAAAAAAATAAAATTATTGCAAAAGCAAAAACGAAAAAATCTTTTGTGGTTCTGACCACCCAGGCGAAGATGATCATTTGTGAGACATTCCCCCTTAAGTCTACTTATTGCAAATTATGGTCCTTCTGGAAATTACTATTTTTTTTTCTATACATAAATCGTCCTTTGCATTGGTTGGAGGGCCCTTGGTAGTACAAGTGAAAAAGAGTGAGGC
Organism: Bilobella aurantiaca; assembly: GCA_021029175.1. Taxonomy (NCBI): domain Eukaryota; kingdom Metazoa; phylum Arthropoda; class Collembola; order Poduromorpha; family Neanuridae; genus Bilobella; species Bilobella aurantiaca. Next base: position 19,428 of record VYYI01000180.1, on the reverse strand, counting down.
ACTTCGAAAGCTTTACAAATTTCCAGTAAAATAAAAATCGAAACAGTGTCCGAAATAATTGAGAATAAAAAAATTTAAGGCGCGTTTGAGATAATTTTTAAGCATTTTTAGTTTAATTTGGTGGTAAATAATTGGGAAGTTGAATCTTTAAATTATAAAGTTTAAGTGTGTTTCGGCATAAAAGCAAGTTCAGAAAGAGTTGAGTAAATGGCTTAGTTAGTTATTACGGAAATTAGCGTGCTGCATGAAATTAAGCGGGATTTTCAAAAGAAAAACGTTTAAACAGTACAAATTGCATGATGGTCATGAATGCTTTTCTTCATGATCTTCTTGACCTCTTGTTTACACTACTGCTCGCGTCATTGGTCACTTAAGGACGAGCCTTCATAGCATCAAGTGTTTTCATCGCAGTTCTCGCTAGAAAAACTTAAGATAAATTTTTTTTTAAGGTTGCGCACGCATCTTTTTTCAAGTTCTGCGACAAGCTTTTCCTCCTCAAGTGTTTTCCGTGAATTGATTTCTATTCAAGTGCTTTTTTTGAATCTATTCTTTTCCTAGGCCGGGTCATTGCCTATTTGTCATTACTACAAAGTGGCTGCTGTAGAACTACTTTCGGATTTTTTTTTTTTTGCAAAGAATGCTTTCAAAGTTGTTTTAGGAAGCCACTTCTGCTGACGTTGATTACAAGAAATACTTATAGCAGCTTTTGCAAAAGTACTTAACAATAATGACTGGTTGGTAACGCCGCAGAATGAAAAATTGTCGGCTCCTGTCTCCAAAATAATCCTGTTTGTAATTTTGAATTGTCATTGTTTATTTTTTCAACAGTCTGTTTATACTAAAAAAAGGTTGATTGAAGTTCGTTAAAGTAGTTTAACCAGATATTTATACAAGCTCTGTCTGCGTGCTAAATAAGTACAAAAAAAAACGGGTCGAATATTGCAGAGCCTCAAACACTAAAAGTTGCACGTTCTGCTTTTGGCAAACGAATGTTCGTAAAAGGATGCGCTGTTGATGGTCCCAGCGAAATTTTGAATAATGACAGTTTTATAAATTGAACAGAGCCGCACAAATCAGGACATAAAAAAAATACCTGCGCACCATAAATATCTGCCCACAAAAACCGTGCAATTTTTAGACTTACTCCGCATATATGGAAGCTATAGCTCTTGCTTTTGCATTTTGCTAATTGTAACAAAAAAACAGGGAGGTAACGGGTTAAGGAGACAATGAAAATTCTTTAGCTGACATTTTCCCATCGCTCCTTTGTAATCTGTCAAATGAGACGTTTTGGTCTGGTCGAATTTTGATGATGAGGAAAGGTGATTTTTACCTGTTGATTTAATAGTGTGAGAAGATTTAGATTTCGATAGCTTAAAAAGTTTTGCATTGCATGTCAAGATGTAGTTAAGATCTCAACAAGCACCATGCAGCATCAAATCTACAGAAAATTCTGCCTTTTGCATCTTCTCTTCTGATATGTACCTTTAATTCCTGTTAAGCGTCCTTTGATTTCAATGATGATGAAGGGAAAAAAGGTTATAAAACTTCAATAGCATGTCCAATAAAAGTCTTAAATTATGATGACATCATTTCCAAACGCCTCCGAGCCATTTTTTTTACCTCTGAGTCGTCGAATTGTCAGAAAAACAGGAAAGTGATCTTTACAAACCTACGCCGCCAGCAGGTGAGTTGTGTCATTTAATGATCATCTCCAGGAGCTTGTTTTTTTTTGTACTGCCAAATAGGCGGCAATGCATTTTTGAACTGCATGACCCTGGAAAAGGGTTTGAAGCGATGCAGTAATGACTGCTTTTGTCTCGTCCGCTCGACCTTCTGGAGGCAAGATCAAAAATCGCGCCTTTACTGTTCACTGGTGATCTAATCTGTTTTCCAGGTGAGTTCACCGGGAACAGTGTTACCCATACTTGGACTTGTGGATTTTTGTGTGTTCTTCTAAGTGGCCGCAGTTCAGTTACGTGGGAATCTTTAAATGGAAGATGAGGAATTCGTCGAGTCGTTCGTTAGGCTTCGATGAAATTATGATTGACGAAGATTGGGGAGGAGAAAGGCGACTTAAAAGGAAAAGAAGGGCGAAGGTGGACGGCGGATAAATAAAATTATCATAAACTTTCAAAATCATTTTTTCAAAATTTGCCATAAATTCACATTTTGATTTCTAAAGATAAAAATTCACCTTTTCACCTCCCCGCAATTGGCAATAACATGACAGGGAGAGGATAATTATGAGGGGGAAATGTGATTGGTTTTTCAACAACTTTATTGAAGGCTTCACTCAATAAATTTTATTTTATTGTTTTGCAGCCTAAATTTCTTTAAAATTCAAAAATTTCCTTTAGAATTGGAATAGGAATTATAATTAATTGAAACTTATTTGAATTTTTTTTGAATACGGAAGCTGCTATATTTGTATTGCCTAACGGCAGTAAGGCAGATGCCTTCGTTCGTCTTATAAAAAAAATCTACAGTATAAAAGGCCCTTTTTCGAGTTTAAAGAAGCGTGAAAATTTTCTCTGACCCGCCTATCTCCCATCAATTATTTTTGAAGGGCTCAAGGTCCCCTCAAGATGCCTTTTCCTGCCAAGTTGAGAAAAAAGGTGAAGGCGATTGGCGACCAGGTGAACGTAGCCCTTAATAACAATGATTTCCTTTCTAAGGGCCCCTCGAAACTTTCCAATGTAGCATCCTTCTTGCAATGTCACTCTTACCTCCGCAAAAGCTGAAAAATCGTAGAAATCTTCATGGATTAGTTCTTGTCTAATGAAATTTTTTTTGACATAGAGTTGATTAGACAAACGGAACGAATTTCGACAGGCAAAAAATCCAGAAGGATGAAAAAGTTCCCTGTTCTGCAAATTAACCATGACGAACGCCTCATCGTTTTTCAAAAAAAAAATCTTCGTAACAAAATTAAGGGCTCCTAAATCCCCATTTTCCTCAATAAACAAACAAGGTTTGATGATCCGGTTATTTTGTTTTTCAAAAACCTTTTGAAAAACAAGGCAAAGGGGTTCCTTGAAGCCTCGAAATAATAATGCTGATGAGCTAAATCATTAAGGAAAGGAAGGACCTTTCGGAAATTTTGAAGCGTCCTGCGCCACTCGATTTTTTTCGAGGATCCTGAAATGAACGTGCCCAGTTATTAAAGCTGGTTTTGATTTCTCCGCCTGTCCAATTTATTGGAGTGGGTGCTGTGCTGGGCAAAAATTGTGGTTAGATATTTAGGCCTCAGAAAGAGCCGAAAGGGAAGTTCACGGGGTACGATGTGGATAAATTATGATGCTTTGCTTAGGTGTTGCCCTTAAACTTGCTTTTGAACAATTCTGCGAATCAAATGCTATTTGGCAACAAAAGCAACAACGCTTCTTTGGGCACGTAACAGAGCATGCGGCAGTAGAATCGAGGCAGTTAAGGGCAACGGTGACATGAAAAAGGGGCGGAGTCATGTGGGAAAGTTGCGTAGCTCCGCCCCCATTTTCATTTCAACTTAGCAAGAATAATTGATATTCAGCGAATACACTTAATTCTGAAGCATTTTAAGTGTCCCTTGAGATGTTTCCCTGAGTCGTAATCCCAAAAAACTTTATGATAATGACGTGAGAATGAGGGAAGACTTGTGTTTGGAAGATCATAACTCGGGGAGTCATAAAGGCCCTTTGACATTTTCATGCCCTCTTAATTGTTGTTCTCGTTCTTGTATTCAAAATTTATAATCAAAATTTTAAAAATTTCGCTTCATACCTAAGTTGTGTTTGAATTGCAAATTGCACTGGGTGATACAATATACAGCTTTCTTCAACTCAACACGAAGTGAAGCCATCGAAATCTAAATATGAAAAAAACTCAGAAAATCTTGATGAAATTTATTTTCAAAATTTCAGAACTTCAATTTCAAAACATTTTGAGTGGATGTTTGTAGTAGGTTTGAAGAATTTTGACTCGATTTCTCTGTTTTTTTAGAGGAAATAAAATGATTGAGAATGGATTTTCATGGAGTATTCTAAAATGAGTTTTAGATAATTAAAAAAACAAGATTTTGATTGGATTTTTTTGTGGAATTATAGAGAATTTTGAAAGATTTGAAGTGGATTTTTGTGATATTTTTTAATCTAAAGAGAATTCGGTTTCGGAAAACAAAAATCTAAGGATTCATAAAGATTTCGAGAACATTTCAAACTAAATAGGAATCTTTTCTCATCGAATTTCATATTCAACAAAATTCGAAATACTGCTTCCAAATTTGAAATTTTGTCACCCACCCTTATAGAAATTCAAACGTTTTGGCGATGTAAATGTGTTCGACAATGAGAACTTTGTTCTTTGACATGGAAAACAAATGGTTAAGGGTTTGGAGGAGTGTTAAGGTGTGACAATTTCTTGTTTCTTTTGTATACAAAATTCTTGGTGGTTTCTGCATTTTGTAAAAAGTGAAAAGAGGGCTTGATGGGAAAGAACTCACAGAAGATCTTGCATTTTGATCGGTTCTTTTTCGGGAAAGCGAATTTTAATTTTCAAAAAAAAAAAGTTCAAGATCAAGATCAAGTATTTTCCTTGTTAATTCCTCTTTTTTTTGCGAGAAATTAAAATTTAGCAAAGCGTGGAATTGCTGTATAGGGAAATGGAAGAATGCAAAGTGCTTTTGTGATTAGGATCATCTCACTGACATGACGCTTTAGTTAGTTGTAAAGTTGAAAACGTTTTGAGAATACGAAATTAACTTGACGCATAAAGGAATTTTGCCTAGTGCCACCAAAGGCCCTTACCGTACGTGAATCCGGCTTCGTATAAAAAAAACCAGTAAGGAAAATTGGGCAAAAAATAGATTTTCAGACACGAAGGGTCTCATCTTCAAAAAAGAAGATTCACAGCAGAATGTGAGAAATTTCTCTTGTAGTAGGTAAAAAAAATTATTGAAAAAAATATGCCCTGATCAAAAAGTAAACAAGTTAAGAAATTCCACACAGATCATCATCCCTATTATCGTTTTTTCGATGATGCTTTGTTGGAAAAATTAAAAATCGAAAAAAAAAGTTTTGACAAATCAAATTTCCATTATACAGTCACCGTCAATTAATTTTTTTTTATGAAACATCAAATGGGAGGAACCGCACTTAAGTGTTTTCCCACATTCCAAACTCGGTTAGACATTCCAATGGTTCGGTTATTGAAAAAAAAAATGTTTTCAGGAAGTACATTTTGCATCAAATTATACGTTTTTCACAAATCAAATCTAAATAGTTTATTAGTGTCTCTTTAAAGTTTAAATTTTAACAAAACATTTTCTAGAATTCAGAAAAGAAGCCTTTAGTATTTGTAAATTCAGAAAATTGGTCATTTAAATTTACTTTAATACTTTACTATTTATTTTAATTTAAATTAAGAAACGAAACTGAAAATTAAATTCAAATTTTTTTACAAATTTAGGCGTGAGTTTAAGTTGCAAAATATTGTCAATCGGGTCATTTCTCAAACGAAAAATCATTTTCAACTAGAAATTTTTTTTTTCGAAATTTTGTCTTGTAAAATATTCTCATAATTTGATGCAGTAAAATGTTACGGTTTTGTTTCTGGCTATGACCTTTGAAAGACCTCGAGGTAAACGTCGTCCAAACTCGTAAAGTACGTTATTAAAAATCCATTTATGCTGTTAATTTGCCATTTTATGGCAAATCTCATGGGTTAGGATTACATTGTAAAAGGATGTTGTGGATGGATCCTCTTGTAAAATCATCACGTTAAATAATTCGTGACACGTCTCTCTCCATTTCTTTCTTGAATCGTTTGATGATAGACAATATTTGAGCGGTGACTGTTAAATTTGGCCTTTATAGAGGCGCTTGAGGAGGGATGAAACAATTGCCGTTTGAAATTGAAAACAGTTATTCAAACGCCGCGGCGGTGTCCATCCTAAGTAACGGCGCGTGTTTGCCTTTGACAGGAGAATGATGATTTGCTGACCCATTGATTATAAAGAGCCAATTGCGCCGCTATAATAGTCTTCATTTTCAATAGCGTAGGCGCAGGACTCCAAAATGTACCCTTGTAAGTATGCCCCTGTGCTAATAATCAAAAGCAAACAATTATGTAGACAAATTAAAAATGTTTGCTGTTTGACATATAAATTAGAAAAATCAATAGGAAGAGGAAAAATTGACGTGTTTCTTTATTTGAAATGCAAATTGTAGTGGCGCATGATTCGTTTGAAGGGTTCTTGAGGAGACGTGTAGTTGCGTTTGATGGGGTCAAATTTCTGTGGAATGCAATCTCTCAAGAATGTTGACAAGTTAACAAGGGAAATTTCCAAGAAATTGATTTTACAGATTTTTGGCACTTGAAGAGGTGACTCTCAGGATGTCGATTGATTAAAGTGTAATTAAGAATCCACTTAACTTGACAATTAATTGTAGTTTGTCCTCTTCCTTCTCCCAAAATCAAAAAACCTCTTTTTTTAAGCGCTTTCAAAGGGAACTTTACAAAAAAACTAGAAAACCACGAAAAGATTTTAACGTTTTTAACGAGATAAAAGCCCTTTTAACACGAACCCGCTACACGGCAGGGAACTTGACTCTCCTCGTCAGTAATCACATTTTAGGTCTGAAGGGATACCAGGGGTACTTAAGGCAGGGGTACTCGAGGTCTGAAGAGACTGACCAAAGAGCCCTTGGTTTCTTGGTCTGATGATGATCAGAATTCCGAGATTTGAGAAACAAGATCTCGTGGAGCTTAGAATGGCTATATAACATGCTGAGGGTCTCAAGCCAAGGACCCTCAAGGGCCCCCTTGAGCTCAAATTACAAACAAAGCTGGATATCAGATTTTTGTTCCAAACGAAATAATCGAGTTATTCCTGAAAGAGAAAATAATCTTGGAGCTCTGATCGCTTCCTTAGGTTTCATTTGGCATGAAAACACTGCCCTTGGTCATGGACAGCGATTTTCAACCCCTCTTCTCAAGAGTGCAGATTTTCAAGAAAAAAAATCCTCTTAAAAATCCTGAAAATTCTCTTCATATGCTTATTGTTTATTATTTTGTAAATATTTAAGCTTTTTGGGGCCAAATTATTACGCTGGGCTGACCATATTCTGTCACCAGGAGATCAAAGCCCTTTTTAAGGAAAAATGCTTTACAATTGGTCGTATAATTTTCTGTTGTGACTTGAGAATCTTCCTGACAGATTCCGTGTAAGTAATTGAATGTCATTTTGAGCCAGATCATGGCCACGGAAATGTTAGTGAATTGCACCTTTTTTTTTCAAGCGGGGCTCTTTGAAATGCACGAATAGTTAAAATTCTTAAAAGATCACTTTATTCACAGGAAAAATTGTGAGTGCATTCATCCTGCAGCTTTCGAAAGAAAAAAAAATTGCAAAGTCGGGTTTTTTAAGCCCAAATTAATAATAGTCGAGTGCAAGGAAGCTGAATTCTGCAAAATATTGGTTCACTGAAAAATCACGAAGGGTTTTTTCGCCCAGTAATTATGGAACGATCATCGTTTAGAATCTGATAAATAAGTCCCTCATGCTCTTCAAGGGTTGAAAGGAAGGCCTCAGCATCCCATCAGATGATATTAAGGATTCCTATCTCTCGTACCTGTTAACATATGAAATGCGTCTGAGAGATGCAGCATCTTCTCAGGCCCATGGACCAAAAGACTCCAAACAAAAAAGTAGAGAGCCTGGAGGGAATTCCTTTGCTTTTTCAGTCTATACTATGAGGGGCTCATGGTGATTAATATGAAGAAAAAAAAACGCCGCGACCAACCACGGCTTCTTCATAAACTTGATCCTTAACTGCAGGGCTATGGAGCATCGTTGGCAGCGCAAGACTCGAAAAATTCCAGCTAGGGCCTCTCGTCTTTTGCGAAAATGGATACCTCTCTTGCGGTGATTAAATTTAGCACTAGGCAACTCTAATTTCATTGTTATTGAATTCGGACGGTTGTTGTAGCCCTACAAAATGTAGCATAGAATTCTGTACAATTTGTAGCAGAGAATTGTAGCATACAATTTTGTACAGCTTGTAAGCCAGGGCATTGTAGCCTCCCAGGTTTTAATTCTGATGTAACATAATACACGGTGTACAGAGGGCTTTTGGACGGGCTAAGTGCCAGGTACACAGAGCCTCGATTGCTGGCCAGGGCTGAAGATGATCTGCAGTCTTTCAGAATGGATCGAGGCTTAAGGGCCCTCTTCCCTTTTGATTAAGGAAATCTTTTGAACAACAGGTGGGTTACGGCGGGTATGCCAAAGGGCTTCCCATTACGTGATATTTGTTTACAATAGCCTCTACCTTAAGTTCTAGAAATATCTAATCAAAGTTTGCTCCTCGAACTTGAATTTGCAAAGTAATGCAAAAGTGTTCTACGAATTTCGCAACTATCGAACCAAAGCTTTTAGTACAACTTTTGCAGATCAGTGTCATTGTAGAGCTCTTACAAAGTACTGCCAAAACTTGCATAGAAAAGTACTCCAAGGTGTCAAAACAGTACAAAAAAAAGTTTTAGGTTGAATTTTGAAAACTTTTTTTTAGGATAATCATTGAAAACTTTAGAAAGAAAAAAAAAGTTGCAACTTGTTACAAACGTTTTGCTTTTGCAAAAGTTGGCTTTACGATTTGCGCCGCGTCGTCCACGGCGAGCGGTTTTGATAAAGGGAAGACGACGACAAAAAAAACGCCAAAGTCATTGGACAGCAAACATAAACAGTGTAACAAGTCTACCTGGATCGAATCAGCAAGAAAAAAAAAACCGCGGCGGCGACATTTACTGTCACCACCTCTTGGCTCCAAGGATCTTGGCTGTCGAAAGATGAAAATGATGACAAGGGGCCTTCGAGGGGAGGAGCTGAAGTGTCCCTAGAAATTCTTCCGTCTCTAACCACTCAAAGCGATTAATTGCTAAACTAATTGGAGACGACTCATCCTTAAGTGCTCAAGTGCCTTGAAGAAATTACTAAAAATAAGTATTGAAAATTCCAATGTTCTTTCTGCTACTTCTCATGAGAGAGCCCTTCATCACTTGATGCCAATTTCCACTTCCTCTTCCTGCCTTACTGAGGACGACATAATAGTGGGGGAGTTAAGGGCCCTTTGGACGATCAAAATACTTTCCCAGGCTTTTTTTTTCGTGCGCCGCCACATTCCAAGTGGCCATCATCAAAGTGGCCAAAGATTAGTTGTGAAAGGAAGATGACGGAACAGAAGTGAGAGTAATTAAGGGATGGACAGGATCGGAAGTCCCAATGCCTAACAGTGTGACGGACATTTTTTGTGGACCGTCAATGCTCAAAATGCGTCTTCGCAGCGTCTCTGTGATGGAAATCTACTTGGTGCTCATCTTACTTTCTTTTTCGACGGGTTCCACCGTTCCGACGACCATGTCACTCCGCGTGTCAAATAACGGTGGCGGCGGTCGTGGAACCAGTGGCAACAACTACTCACCGGCCACACCGCGGCACGGTCGAACGAACAGTGCCAAACTCAAGTCCAATTTCATATCATTCCCTTTTCGACACAATGCATTCCCAACAGAAGTCTTTCGTGGCAAAAGTGAGTACACAAAGTCATGTATTTTAATTTTGAAATTAGTTTTTTGGGGGCTCTAATGGCTTTGTAAATTGGTAAATAAGTGAAAAGTGAGTTTGTCATATTAATTGAATTCAGTAGCCCTTAAAAGCAAATTATTTGAAATTACAAATTACATTTTTTTGAAAGCTTGTTACCCCAACTTTGCTTTCATGTCATAATGTCACCGCGAAAAATGTCATCCGAGTGAAAATTTGGTCTAAACAAAATGTCAAAGAACACTTCAAAAGAAATGCAATTTTTATATTAATACCCCGACTATCTATTACAGCATTTGTTTTAAACAAGTATCGATTTCAAGCCATTGCAATGTATTGCAAGTATTTTTTTTATTACAGCATTGTTGTAGAACGCGTTCTTAAAATAACAAACTGAAAAATGAATTCTTTCAAAACCCTTCAAATTGATTTCTGCATCCTGTTGCAAGCAGCTTGAGCTGGAATGAATGAAATCGCTTTTGAAGCGTCGTCGATAGATTCAAAATGCTGTTCATGCTAATTGTCTTGCTGGAGCTAGATCGAAACCATCTGAACAGGAAATGGATGCTTGGAAGTTTTAAAAAATGCTGAACTTCCTTCACTAAATTTCATTGCCAATGTGGAGCATAAGGATTTTTTTTTTAAAAACCATGTGCTTGAGCCCTTAATATTTTGATGACTTTTGAGACGCTACTTCCGTTTTGTGGTTGATTTAGGAATGATTTAAATCCCATTGACAGAACCAGTTTTTCCGAGATGACAATTTAATCCACCCAAACGCTCTGGGGGATGACTTTAAACTACAGAAGCTCTGCTTGGCTATTAATAGGCAACAGTGGATCAAACGACTTCCGGTTAAGGGCCTCCTCAAGAATATGAATGAAGATTGTTTTCATTAGGGACCCTTTTTAAGGGCCTCTGATTCATCCCGGAAATTGCTTCTCCAGGAATTAATTTGGCGATTCTGGTAAAGTAGAGAGAAGGGGGATGATTTGAGGGCGCAAAAGTTGTTTCGGGTGTTTCAGCTGCATGTGAGGCGGGCAGATGTGGTGGTTGTGAAGGTCGTTTGAGTGGTTGACATAGGATTCGTTTGAAGAAAAAAAAAGTTTGTTAAAAGAAGGCTGTGTTACTGTTTGAAGCTATATGAAAGTACTTGTAGAATGGCTAAAACTTAAGGGAAACTTAAGGATTCGCCCCTACTTCCTACAGGAAATTAACAATACGAGAAAGGAAGCAAGTGCTCTTAATTTCAGTTCTCACGGGATCAACTCCCCCAAAGAAAAATCCCATCCAGACCTTTTCCCACCGTTCATTCATTCATCTAAAACAGACGCTAAAGGTGTTCGAGTCTTCCGCCTTTTCAAAAATATGTTTCTATTTATTAACCCTTTTTTTCCAATTGATCTAAATTTAAATTCATCTCTGATCAAAAGCTGCGCACCTGGGCCAAAGATCAGAGAAACTAGCATGTTGATCTTTGGTTTAGAGATTTTCTCAGGAAATTTCAGAATTTTTTGAAGGATGCAGGAGATTTTAGAAATTTCTGAAGGATGTAGGAGATTTTAGAAATTTCTGAAGGATGTAGGAGATTTTAGAAATTTCTGAAGTATCCAATAGATTATAGAAATTTCTGAAGTAATCAATAGATTTTTGAAATTTCTGAATCATCCATAAGATTTTAGAAAAGGAGCCAGAAGATTGGAGAAATTTGTGAAGGATGCAGGAAATTTTTAGAAAGTTCTGAAGGATCCAAAAGATTTTTGTAAATTTCCGAATTGTCAAAGTTGATTTTTAATTCTTTTAAGATCGGGAATTTTGCAAACGCTGGAAAAGAGGCCGATGAAGTCCACTTACCGCTGTTTTAGAAAAGACCTTTACAGATTCCCGAATAAGGAAACAGTACACTTTCGAATACTAGTCATAAACTAAGGAATCTTCTTTTCAAGGATTCACAGGGCATTTAAATCACTTTTTTTTACTTTATGATTAAGTCTCTCAAACAACTTCCAAAAGTAAAAGGACAGGAGACATTTGCATTTTTAGTGTACTTATGACCAAGCACATGTTTGGATCATAATTTAAGAAAAAAATAAGGCAGTGGACAAAAAATCCTTGAAAGTTCTTAGTCAAGCTGTCTTAAGTTCCCCTGCGCATGCGTGGAGCAATGAGTAAAAATTCCACGAAACGTTTTGGACAAATTGACATTGACATCTTTCAATCATCAAAGATTCTTAACTCATCGTCTTCTGGCATCGTATCATTAATTTCAGCCGTAGACACGCAGCATCTCGGAATCTTTGCTACAACTTTTGGACCACGGAAACACATTCTTATTCTTTACTTTCCTTTGTTATTAGAATTAGAAATAAGATGATTCTATTGAATTTTGATGTTTTTTTTGCCTTGGATTTGATACCTGAGAAACAATAGAGGTGGAGGTAAGGTCAGAGGGGCTAAGCACACATTTCACGTTGAAGACAATGGAGAGATCTTAATGTGTCAAGAAGATCTTAATTCTCGAGATTCGTCTGTGGTGGGATTTTTGGATCTTTCGTCCCACGCGTGTTAACAAAAAATCTATTCCTATTTCTTTTGTTCCTCCAAGGTGCGAAATCTGGAGTTTATTAAGTGGTCGTTAGCTACTTTATGATCTTGGTCTGTCCGTCCGTCCGCATCCGTTATAACTCGACAACGGCTAAAGCGATTAGAAAATGTTTCCGGTTTTGAAGTTATTTCTCTAGATAAACTTGAGCTTCCGTAATTGAAACGTTTTTAGTGCCCTTAAGGGCTCAGAGGCCTTAGCAGTCCAAAAACTCTCCAAACCTACAGTAAAATGCCAATAAGAACTTTATCCTTTTTTTTATAAACTGAACACTTCTAGTGCTTTCGGCGTTTCTAATGATATCTAATGCTCTAGAAATCGATTTTCATAAGATCGATTGCAATTTTTTTCTTTTTCCAAATTGCAATTTCCCAATTTTTCAATATCTTTCGCTACTCGCTAGACACCGTTTCACCTCCGGTTGAGTCAAGATGCTGTGAAGATGGTGATCATTCTCCAAGTACTTTTTCGTTCCTCAAGAATGCTTTATCATGTAGAAAGTGGAACTTAAAAGAACTTAAATAAGAAGACATAGTGCTGGGTTAACACCCATTAAAGAATTCATGGCTCCATTTTTAGCCATATCGAGACATACTTTTCAATTGAATGGCTCCATGACGCAAAGGGCCACCGCCCACATTCTCCTTTTATAAATCATCTTCCAAAGTCCAATTCCAAATTATAAGTGTGAGAGAGCAATTTAGTTGGAGCGTGAATTGCAATTAGTGGAACGGCGGGTGATGGGAAGCGCCTTTAATTGTGAACCTGTGGAATTTTGCGGGAGATTTGAAAAGTTGATCTTGAGGAAGTGTTATGAATTGATGATAAGTTGGACGCTGCTTTCACTCAAGGGCTCTCAAGGCTCAAGTACTTGGCAAGTTTTTTGAGCCAAGGCAATTTTGCATAGAGTTTTTATTAACAGCATGATACTTGGCAGGTCGATGCTGGATGCCACAAATTTTAATTACTATCCTCTCACACAGAGGTTGGCAAAACAAGTTTTTGATCGATTATCTACCTGGACTGCATAAGAATTTTGCGTTACGATGAATTTTTTTTCTAAATCGTTGTTTTAAGCGTCTGAAGCGCTAATCGGATCATTGCAGTAAATTTTTAGCAGTTCCACGGTTGAAATACTTAAAAATTATTTTTCTTTTAAATCTCTGCAATTGAATTTAATAGTAAAATGTTGATTAATAAATTTCTGAATAAGAATAATTGGAGTTTTGCCTTTGAAAATTTAAGGGCCAAGGGCTTCCCGGTGAGCGAGCGGTTTGATAAGTGCCTCGTAATTAACTTGAAAGAAAATTGCCCTTTTAGGAGGCTGATATGGAATTCGAGACAATTTGATTACTTTTTGAGAGCAAAATTTATAGTCTTGAATTTAGTTTATTTCCTTGAATCTTCATTACACAAGTGTCAGGGTACACGGCACACGCTACAGAAGGTACTTAAGTAATTGTAATTAACTTTGGAAATTGTTCCTCGAAAAGAAATTAAATTTGAAGAAGCATTACTGTCAACAATTCTCTGTCCTGCTTGATCCCATTGTTCCAATTTATGAGGCTAGATTTAAGTGTGGATGTACACAATGGAAAATTGCGTGATAACAGTTTTGAAAAAAGTCTTCTAAATTTGTCTAATCCAAAATTCAAAATACAAAGTTGAAGGATCCATAAGTACCCTGATAAAAGTCCATTCTCGAGAATACTGTAAAGTGTGTGAATTCAAGTTAGGTTTCAAAATTCAAAGGCCGTTTTATTGATAGTTCATGATCTTCCTATTTGCTCTTCCTAAAAGATAAAAAAAAAGAATTGTTCTCGAAGCTCAGTAGAAATGTAATATTTAGAGCATAATATCATAGTGCGACCCGAATCAAGTTGTTTTGACCAATTTGCTACTCACCTGTAAAACAAAGGTGAAAACAATAGAAAATTTATAAACGCAAAGCGTGTCGCTGGTCACGATTTTTTTATTTTTCAAATTAATGGCACAAGTACTACAAGTTATCGCTCGGATGACAAAAAAATGGGCACAATTTAGTCATCCGTAAATTTGTCAACAATCATGATTTTATAAAAATTTAGAAAAAGTTTCATAAACAAAGATTAAAAAATAGCCTATTTGAACAAACTCTTCTTTTTCAATTTTTAAGTTAAAGGCTTATGAAAATTCCGCTGTTTGGAAGCGTTTGTTCTTCATTTTAGAAAAAAAAATTTAGTAGTCTTTGCGTTTCAACTGATCATTTAGCTACTTAAGCTTTTCCTATAGAGGCGGAATTAATTACAATTTAAAAAAAACTATATAAATCTATTAAAAGTTGAAATTTTAAATTCTTAAATAATATATATATTTTATCTCTAAATATTTATATTATAACTAAACAACTTAAGCCTGAGATTTGAATTGCGTAAATGGAGTTGACTTGTTTCTCTGTTACAATTTTGTGGTCCAGCAGCATCTTAAGGCTGTTATTGATCTTTTACTCGAGCATTAAATTCGTATTGTAATCTTTCATCGAGCCTATAAATCCTCGCACCTGAATCTTCATTTTTTTTCTTGCTGCCTCTCTCCAGGGTGTTGAGCCCTCCTGACATGTAATCATTTGATAGCACCGACTATGAAGAAAAAAAATGAGGCCTCATAATTCATCTTTTTTTTTTGAAAAATTGTCATCGACTGTGCAGAAATTACGAGGAAGGAGCCGTGCATTTGCCCAAAAGCTTAAAAAGCTAAAGTTTAAGTTGAAAATTAACCTTAAGCCCATTCATCATCATGCGTCTCTGTCCAGATCCATTGATTAGACCACCATCACAGATAAATTCCAAAAAATCTTCCTCGAGCACAAGGCAATTGTTATGCAACACAACTTTCTCATTTCCATTGTTGTAAATGAATTCATGAAAAGAGCGACGCTGCAACGAAAAAAAAATCCTATTTCAACCCTTCCTCTACGGCCATTGAAAACTGAAATTCAATAATCTGTTCGAGGCACTTTACACTTGATTTACATGCTATAATTTCCTTTGCAATTTACAATTTGCTCAGCGTCGGATATCCGGTGACATTCCTGCGATTTTCAATTTAAAAAATTCTAGTTTCTAATTTAAAACACGGGATAGAAAACCCGTTTCTAAAAAAGAAAAAGGTCGAAACACATTTATTTTAAACAAAATCAATCTGAAAAATTATTTAGAAAGTAGCAGAGGTGAATTAATTTAAAATGAAAGTTTGAAAAAGATCTTACCGAGATGTTTTCTATTTTAAGCACAAAGGTGAATATGGTGTAATTAATAAGGTAATTAGCTAATTTCCAATTGGCTCGACGATCTTCCTTTTTCTTTTGAAATGCAATCAGCGTAAGATTCGTCCAGATCAGCGTTAGAAATCTAAACATTGACTGATTGTAGAGACACCTTGATTATTGAAAGGGTTGAGCAGCATTCCTCCTGTCCTTAAATTTGTAGCTTCAGGATAAAAATCAATTACAATTTGAAACGAAAAAAAAAATGCATCTTGAGGGGATTTGGCATCAAGAGATGCAAATTGTACGCTTTCAAGAAGACTACCTTTCGTCAAAAGTCAAAATTATTTTCTTGCCTATAAAAAAAACTGACTTATTAATTACAACTTAATCATTTTTAGGACCTAAAGGCAATTTCCTTAGTTAAAGGTATTTTTCTAATTAATATGATTAGTTCAGATAGCTTTATTTTCATAGCATGCGATGAATACTTCATCAAAACAATTTCCTCAAAGAATTTTTTTTCGTATCCAACTTTTGAATTCATTATCCTAAATTTCAAAATCTGTGACAGATCCAATTGTATTTTTTAGAATCTTTCAGTTTTGTGAAAATATTTTCAAATGTAGTTAAATAATTTAAATTGGGAAAAAATTGATCGGTTAAGAGTTAGGAGAGAAATGAATATTAATTTGTGGATTCCATTGCTATTTGGTCTTCAAAAATTCAAATTTCATAGAGTGAGCTACAGAAAAAAAAAATGGTTTGAAGGAATTGGAGAATTATTCTTTTGCTTTTTCGTGTGTTACTTGAAAGGGCCTTTTGAATTGTTGATTGGAGGTAGAATCTAGTTTGTGTACTGCCAATAAAAAAGATGGTTTTCGGGTCGAGGAATGTGTATAAAAACAAGAATTTTGAGTTGGCTTCTGCTTTGGAAGATCCTTATTGAAGGGCCTCCTCAAGGAGTCCTCATCACATCCTTCTTAAGTGTTTAAATTAAGGATAAAGGGCAGCGAAGGACAAGGGACAAACAGGATACTTAAGAAAGACAATTAAAGAAGAACATGGACTCCTATTTGAATTCAAGATGAATTCAAGATGCGAAAACGAGAAACCGCCCTAATTTTTCCTGAAATACGGCCTCTGATCTTGTTCATTTTTGCCCACTTTGCATATCAAGTGGATCCTTTAATTAGGAGGCGCAGAAAGGCGCTTTTTCGTTTTTTTTTCTATTCCTTTCCATCCCAGCCTTAAAGAGCCCCGAAAAAAAACGAAAAGCGAGAAAAATGCATCCTGGAAATTTCGGCTGCGCCTAGTGACACAACAGGACAATTTTGGCAATTACGTTGATTTGCAAACCTTCTGGAAAATTATGACGTTTTTTTTCTACATTTTTTAACTTTTTCTAATAAGGATCAATATAAATTAAAAATGAACTAGAATATTATAAATTACTATTGAGAGGGCGAGAAAATTCAATGAAACTGAAAATGGTTTACGAAAAAATGGAAATGGTTTACATATGAAAATGCCAAGAAAAAAGTCACGGGAAATTTATTTTCCAAAATAAAGTGGATTTTCGAGGAGATTGATCTGGTAAATTAAAATTGCGTTTTCGGCTTTTCCTTTTGCTGAAATTTCTTAACAAAATTCCCACCGTGCTTTTCCCATTCTTTGAATTAGTGAGCTCCAACCCTTTTCGTGTATGTCATCTTTTGTGTTCAAGGAGGCTGGGCCCTTTGCTTTGAGAAGATCGTTAAAAATTATGGATTTGCTCATAAAAGGAGCTGGAGAAGGTATTAATGAACAATAAATATAAGAAGAGGAAAGATACACTTAAAGTCGAAGATCCACGCGAGCAAGTCCCCAGGAAGAGCCTTCAAATATTTCCCCAGAATTTTAAGTGAGGAAATGAGTAAAGAAAAATACCTGTATGAAAATACGTAGGGTTTCAAGGCCCCTTGAGCAGCATCCCTCAAAGTACCTCATCTCGTGGCAATCATCATAAAGGCAGGAATTTTAATCCCTCATTCTCTACTCAAGTGCCTCTCTAAAAGGATCAATCCTACTAATCTCCCTTGATTTATTGATCACACAAAATTTTGGGCAAAAAAAAGATGTAAACTTGATATTTCTTGAAGCGTTCCTACCCGAAATGAAATTTCACGATTTTTTTTTAATTTGACGTTTGGCCTCAAATTTCTAAATAATATGTGATTTAGTATAATTTAACTCAAAGAATCTTAATTCACAAAATCTTTTGTTTTAAATCCAGCCTCTACACGGAGGAAACATTTCTGAATGGTTTATTTTGAGAAAAAAATTATCATCGTCCTACTTTTTTTTTCATTTTTATAAGATAAGTTGATGTATTTAGAGCTGTTCCGGTTATGAAACAATTATTTTTGTTTTTGTTTTTCATTATTATTATTCGGAATTTCTCATAATAATTTTTGAAAAAAATTTTTCTGTGGTCAGTCTCAGTGGCTTTACAGAACCCTCAAAGTACCTCATCTCGTGGCAATCATCATAAAGGCAGGAATTTTAATCCCTCATTCTCTACTCAAGTGCCTCTCTAAAAGGATCAATCCTACTAATTTATTTTTGTTTTTGTTTTTCATTATTATTATTCGGAATTTCTCATAATAATTTTTGAAAAAAATTTTTCTGTGGTCAGTCTCAGTGGCTTTACAGAAGTCCTATATTTTTTTTGAATTTTTTTAAAATCTTCCCGCGATACATGGATGCAGAACAACAATTCATTTTGGTCTGTGCTATGAAACAGCGATGGCTCGAAATTTATTTTAAAAATTTGTGTTCACATGCTAAGAATCCTAATTGATGGCTCACTAAAACTGCACGCTTCCCTCCTTCTGCAGCGTTATTTCCACGCTTTGCATTCTTCAATTCACTGGCTTCTCTTTATTTATTTGTCTTGTTATTCCTCCATTATCTCCACATGTTAGCTAAATAACAAAATTTTTAGGTAAGAAGCGTCCAATGGAATTTCTTACCGTAAGAGACCCGTAAGAGGCCTAGGAAATAAGTGCCTCGGAAGCGATTTAGCCAGAGCCAAATGCTTAACGCTCAGATTTTTTCAAATTTTTTGTTTTCAAAAAAACAAAATAGAAAAAATGGACGCGTCCTTAACTAATTTCTTTCCTCATTTCGTTTTGTTTTAGTTTGTATCGGAACTAATGGGCGGATGTCCGTACCCTCGAATCGGTCACATCATTACCGGAACCTTAAGGACCGCTACACCAATTGCACTTACGTCGAAGGGAACCTTGAGCTCACTTGGATCCAAGATCAGGAAATGGACCTCAGCTTCCTTCAGCACATCCGCGAGGTGACAGGCTACGTTCTCATTTCCCATGTCGACGTTCGGCGAATCGTCCTGCCGAGCCTCCAAGTCATCCGCGGCCGAACCCGCTTTCGGCTCAATGTCCATGACGACGAATTCGCTCTAATGGTGACGCTCTCACGGATGGACAACTTGGAATTGCCGGCCTTAAGGGGTAGGCCCCTCAATTAATCAATTTTACCACGCATAAGCTGACCGATTGTTCTAAGATTTTTCCCGCTAATTAATTGGCCCATTGAAAATTACCCAACTTTTTAATTATAGATGTTCTCGCGGGTAATGTCGGCGTTCTCAATAATTACAACCTCTGTCACGTGAAGACAATCAATTGGGATGAGATCATCAGCGGCGTCAATGCCAAGTACGTTTACGTCTACAACTTTACGCAAGAGGAGCGGAAGTGTCCACCGTGCGACAGCTCCGTAAGTTTTTTTTCTTCCTAATTAGCCTAATTGTTGTGCCGCGCATTTTCCGCTTTGCAGCAAAAAAGGGCTCCCACGGACGAAGGGCTCCCTCCCTATTGTCTTTGTAAGCAAATTCAAACAATTCCTTTCTTGATTTTTGGCAGTGTGAGGCTGGATGCTGGGGCGAAGGACCACACAACTGTCAGAAGTTTTCCAAAATTAATTGTAGTCCAC
>VYYI01000179.1:0-43040 GCA_021029175.1 Bilobella aurantiaca | reverse complement strand
TGACCTTTGACCTCGTCTTAGTCGCACGTCGTACCCCTTATTGCCCATACACCCCCATTTACGAGTTCACGGTGGTCTCCGAGGAGCACCGTGACAATATATAAACAAATATTAATATTAATTCATTTTGTATGAGATTTTTATTGGAAATCAAATCGTACGTTATCGCTAGAACTGGAATCTGCATTACGTTCATGATTCACAGTGGAAATTGGCGCAAACGGAAAAACGAAATTGTTGACTTCGTAAACCTACATTATAAGTTAGATAATCAAATTATATAATTGCAGGTGAAAAATTAAGTTAATTGATTTTAGTTACATTTCTTTTAAAATCTGTAACTGCTCCATTTGAAGTTGTGGTTTTGCAATCTGGATTTTCCTCTGGCTTCTGATTCAGAGGTGTGTCAACTTTTCCAAAGAATTCTGGATTTGGAACAGTTTGCCATGTCAAGCCTAATTAAATTAAAATTAATTAATAAAATTGAATTTCCATTTTCATGAAACGATGGTTTTACTAATACTTGTTTTATTCAATTATGTAAATAATTTTAGAATTTAATTGAATTTATACCCGGTGTGCTTGAGCTGCTTGAAGAATCTGAAGGCGACGCTGAATATATTAAAAGAAAATGGAATTAGGATTACAATTAAATTTTAAATTTGAGTTATTATTATATGTAATTGAACGCTATATTAATTTCAACACTTTAAACTTAACCAATTACCAACAACCAAATTCACCATCAATAGAACAACAACGCTAAATACGAAAGCCATATTTCAGAACACAGTGTTTTAGACTAAAAAAAATGCATTCTGGAGTCTTGGTTAACGATATGGCGACATTCTGGTTCAAGGATAAGTTTTATGATGGGCCCTTAACATTTTTTATTACCTGGGCTCTTAAGGCCAATTGCATTCATTGCACAGCTTTATTACGTCTTCACGAAAAAAAAAGTGAGGAAAATGCATCTTTCATCTCTAAAATGCTTCTGATGTAAAAAGTTGACGATTCGCCCAATTAAAATATAATTTTGAACCATGACCTAAGATTTCAACAATTTTAACTTAATTGATGATCAATTATTTTTTTAATTACGTTACAGTCCTGCACAAAAATGCTGTTACAATTTCCCTTGCCTGAAAATTTTTGTGCTCTTTCTGCATCTTCTCTGAACTTATAATTTATGTCTTTCAATTTAACGCAAACTGGTTTGGAAGAGGCGTAAATATGAATTGTTCCTACATCAAGTGTTACTTTATAATCGTCGATAATTATTAGAAAGTTTATGCTAAGCTGCATGCACAATTATTTCGGCCAAGAGCCCTTATACTTTTTCCAAAATTGTAACGTTTTGTTAAAATTTTGTTTGTGTCATTTTCAAAATGTAGTTTCTTTCTTTTTCGTTTTTTTTTTGAAAAAAAAAAAACAATCAAACTTTTTTGAAACGAAAATTTTTGAAGATAAAGTCACTGGATTTTTGTAGTGTACTTTTATGTATCAAAAATGGAAATTCAAAATGGATTCGGTGCCTTATCCGACTTAATAATTTAAACTTTTGCTTTACAGTGTGATTCAATTAAAATTTATTGCATAATTTGGGGTTTTGTCGTAGATTGCAGAATGTAGATTGTAAACTACTGCTCTTAAAATTTGTTCTACCGTGCGGTTTCAATTGAAATTACATGCAATTTGAGGCTTTTTAGCCAATTCTGTACGTGCAAATAATCGCTAACTAATCGTCTTCAATTTGCTACCGTGCGTTTCCGTTAAAACTTTCACGAATTTCGTCTCCCTTGATGAAGACCTGCCAAGGGGTCCCTCAGTACTCGCCAATTACGCATGAGCGAATAGGTGTTGTATTACCTGTTTAGCTTCCCCTTAAAGTCCACCAATCAACTTTAGTGGCCAGTTGCGTTCGAGTCGAGAAAGTTAGCTTCAAGGCGGAAGTCACAGAGCACCGTGCAAGTACGCAGCCGTTGGATGGAAGTGATTTCACTTTCCACGGTGTCCAGTTCCTAACATATAGCGTTGTAGCCTAGGTTACAAGAATACCTAGGGTACTTATTCGTACCTTTCACTTTCGAAACGCCCGGTATTTTTTTTTCAAGTTTTACAATAGGGTAACAAGATGGCGAGCAGCCTCTTCTACAGTTTAGTGGTTTTGAGTGTAAGTGTGTACAAATGCTTTGAGAAAATGGTCCTGCGCTGTTGTTATCCGCTTGTGAAAATGTATTTCGTGCGCACGCTTCGAGCGCACGGAATTGAGTTCAACGGAAATCGACCGCACGACATTCGGCTCGAGAAGAAGCACGAGCGGGAATTTTTCATTCGTGCTGCAAACAATTGCTCGCTTGCGCTTGGAGAGACCTTCATGGAAGGGCTCTGGACGTGTGAGCAGTTGGATGAGCTCCTCAACGTTGTTTTCAAGTCGGAAGTGTACAAGGCGTATCTGCACGTGATCAATCGGGCGGTTAACTACCTCTTGTTCAAATTGTGTAACCTACAGACTAAAGCGCGGTGCTGGCAAGTAGCTCAGCATCATTACGATAAAGGTAGTAAAAATCGCTGAAAGTGACTAATTTCTAACTTAATTGTTACAATTATTTGGTGAAGCTCCCTAATGTGTAGTAAGCTCGTCACAATTGCAGACTCGTTCTGTCGTAACCAGTCTGAATTTCAAGAGCAAACATGAAATACTGCAATTCAATAAGAAAAAAAAAGTATAACTTCGCATGTTGACAGGATCAATTTCCTGTTTGAAGTGTTTTTAAAACGAAGGAAAAAAATGAAAGCAACTCAATTTTGACTGGTTGTGTTTCACTTGCATTTCTGAAATGCTCGGAAGTATTTTTGGTTTGGTATTTTCTAAATTTTCTAAATCTATGTTTTCCGATTTCTGGAATACTTTTGAATTTCTCTGAATATTTTTTATTATTGCAAAGTGGCATCGGTGAAGATTAATGTGAATTTTAAACCCAAGAAAATCTACTTTTGTTCCTAATCCTAAAGCCTTTCAGAGTTCTTGAAACCACCGAATGTACAGAGCCTTTTTATTTGCCTGATTCCTTTCTGTACTCTTTACATAATTTTAAAGCCAAGTGCATCCTAAGTTAAAATGTATGAAACGATTTCTCATTGGTTTCTAATCCTAAGGTTTAAGATTTACCTTTCACTTTTCAGTGCAACGCAATGTACAGTGCGTTTAATTTGGACTAATTAGCTTCCGTATAATTAATTTCCAAAGCAGTGCAGCTAAATGTTTTTCTTTTGTAAAAACCTCTCCAGGAAATGACCTTTTTGAAGCATTCCTGGATAAGTCCATGAACTATAGTTGTGGGTACTGGAGACGAGCCAAGAATTTGGATGAAGCTCAAGAGCACAAGATGAAGTTGATTGGTGACAAGCTGAAGCTGGAGCCGGGCATGACAGTGCTGGACATTGGGTGTGGCTGGGGCAGTTTATGCAAATACTTGGCCAAAAACTACAAGGTTTCTGTAGTCGGATGCACAATTTCCAAGGAGCAGGCCGAATTGGCCCGCAAAGCGGTCCGCGGTCTTCCGGTCCGCATCATTTTGAGCGACTATCGAGACCTAGCCGAAAAATTTGACAGAATTGTTTCTGTCGGAATGTTTGAGCATGTCGGAACATCAAACTTTAGAACGTTTTTTCAAGTCGCTTCCAATTGTCTAGAAGAAAATGGAATCCTCTTGCTTCATACAATCGGTACGCTTGTGCTTTTAGATTTACCATGTGGTCAGTTGCTAACTCTTAAATTTTGAACATCATTTTCCATTCTCTCATTTCTCATTTTTCTTCCAAATTGAGTGGAAATAAAATAAATTCAAAACTTTGTAAATAGCAAAAGACACACAGTAGCTTGACTAAACTAATTTATAATATTTTACAAAAAATCATTTTCGTTTAAAATTAAAAAAAAATTTTTTTTTTTTTAATTTAAAAAAAATTTTCAGGCGTGAGTCACCCGGGAGTGCCGCTGATAGAACCGTGGTTCCACACCTACATCTTTCCGAACGGTATTTTACCGTACCATACCGAAATCCTGGACAAGAGTGACGGGCTCTTTATCGTAGAAGACTGGCACAACTTTGGACATGACTACTCCAGGACGCTGACAGCCTGGAGAGAGAACTTTGTCCAGGCGTGGCCACAGTTGGCCGACAAATATGGACCAACGTTCTACCGCATGTGGTACTACTACCTCTCCCTATCCATTGGGGCCTTCAAGTCTCGCAAGTACCAACTGTGGCAAGTGGTCATGACAAAGAATGGACTTCCTGGAGGATACCAATCTGTACGATGATGGACCAAAAATTGACCCCAATTGTTGTGATTGCGCTTATACGTCTTTTGTACCAATAAACGTTTATTTTGTATTTGTGAAGCGCAAAAACTTAAATATTTAAATGAATATAATTGAGCCGTGCTGTTGCGGTTAAGGAATCATTATCCGAACGCCATTTGCAGTGCTTGATCTTCATCGTCCCTTGAACCTGGCATTTTGACGCATGACAAGTAAACAATGAATCCCAGGAGGAGAACGGTGACAAAGAGGAGAAACAGCGCACGGTTCAAAATGGCCGCCACCGTTTTCCAAGACTCATTTTTCTGAGAAAATCAACTATTATTAGCATTTTCCGAGTCAATTTTGTAATTGGAGCTTCATTTTTTTTACCTCATTTTGAATCTTCCTTTTGTTCAATGTGCTAAGAATTGTATTTTCTGCATCAGAAATTGGCAAATCGTTCTCATTCGGCAATTCTTGAACATGATTTTCACCACTTGCTTTCTCCGGTGCACTGTTACTCCCACTAGCATCTTTCTTTCCAATTCGCACAATTTTCTAAATATACAATTTAACAAGATTTTCAAAACGCGACTACCAATTGTATCAGCAATCGAAGTTCTGTTAAAAAACGTTTTTTTTATGTTTAACAAAAAAAAAACGTTTTGCCGAAATCAGTCTCACATGAAACCCAAATCCGTGAGTGGATTTTAAAAGTAGTGGACACACCGTGGCGGTGAGTGCCACAGCGTGGCTGTGATACCTCAATGTACTTAGGTAGGTGCTTACCCCTAATTTGGCGATGACCCCACTTTGTACCCACTCCGGGAGGGGCGTGTCCTTGGAGGTCAAGTAGAGGAGAAGGGTTGTGACGAGGAGGGCCAGGACGTTGAGGATAAGGACAAAGAGGGTGTACCTAGTGAAAAGGGGCATGCTTACCCCTGATGGGGGCACAACTTTCCCCAGGTTAACTAGCATTAGAATTAAGGACACGATTGACACAAAGTTAAGGGCCAACTTTTCAGGGGAGTCTGTGGGGAGGAGGAAGACGAATAGGAAAAGAAAGGAAGTTAGGAGCGTAGGGACAATAAGGGTCTGGAAGTGGGTGCCAAGTTTACGACGAAAGGTCACGCTAAAGGTCACATCTTGAGTCGCTTGGTCAACCTTCGTGTCCTGTGGTGTAAACGTATTTTTTAGAACAAGCGTTGATACAAACGCCCATTTTGCTGTAAAAGATCAGATACAATATTATTTTCACATATAAAAAGCTGTATTTTTTAGCAGTAGTCATACTTTGTGCATTTCACGGGCTGTTGGTTTTTACCACAATTTTTCCTTTCAAAAGTTTTTTTTTATAATTATTTATATATTTTTTTTTTTAATTTTTATAAGTGCAAATAATATTGAGACAAACCATGCTTAAAAATTTGCTAAGCAGGCCGTGGTTGCACAAAATAAATTAATTGTTAAATTTTTTATTAAATTATGAATTATAATTATAATCTTACGAGATTTCCAGTAGTCAGTCATATCCACATAGTATTTGTTGGCATATAATGTTAGGTCCAACTCATCGGCCGTGTATACGCTGTCTTGCATTTTGAAAGTACAAGTTTGTTCATCAAAGGGAAAGTAATAGGCATCGATGGCACAGGAAGCCTGACATTGATAAATTTGTTTAATATTTGCTTATATTGTTTATTTTTTTTAAACAATTCTTGACATTTCTTACTTTGACCTCAGCATGGGGGACCCATAGTACCTTGGCAGTATTTGGGTAAACGAGTACAATTGGGCTTCCAAGTTTCATTGAACCACCATAACTAAAGTCGGACTCTAATTAGTTGGTTATTAGTATTAATAAACGCTGTACTTTTTATAAGTCATTCTAATTATCAGTACGTGAATCATACAGTTTGTGTTTGAAAAGCCAAAAATATTAAAATATTTGTTTTTTTTTATTCAAGTAGAGCAATTATGCTGAAATAGCCAAACAAGCTATGAGCGCGAAGAGACAACTTGATTTTACATTTTAAAACATCGCCAGTTAATGGCAGAATTGCGCTAGAATGGCTTGTTTGGCTAGTTTTAAAATTTACGAATTTGCCAATGTGAGCGACGGTGTCCAGACGCTCGATACCGGAACGCGTAATACCGATATATTCTCTTTTGCATTTGGTTCAATGAGTCTAAGACGCTCGTCCACCCACTTCTGTAATAAACAATTAAACAAACCATACAAATTAATCAAGTAAACCAATTTTTAAACAATTAAACAAACCATACACATTAATCAAGTAAACCAATTTAAAAAAAAGTTTACCATTCTTAACCAAAGCGAGCAGCCGATGTATCCTTCTTTAACATTCTGAAACAAAATAATTTAAAAACTCATAAAGCAAAAACTTTGACAACTTTTCCTGTTTGTGTAAAGTTTGAAAGTTCTTCCTTCCTTAAATTTTAAATTTCAAACAATATTTAAAAAAAAAATGTTTTTTGAAACGTTACAATTTCGTTTAGATGGACGAGAGCCATTCCCAGTTCCAGTTCCATTGCCGTTCCGTTTGGCGTCGGTGGAAAAATATTTTTGTTGTAAGCTTTGGGATCAAATAATTTTCTAAACATGTCTGCTTCATCCAGAGAAGCATTTGCATCTAATTTTGGAAAATAAAAATATACAAAATTCACTTCTAATTTTTTTTGATATTTTTTGTTTTGGAAATTCGACACTTACCTTGTGTAAACGATACAGCTAGTGCTAGTATTATCGAAACGTGTTTCAAACGCATTTTCAAAATTTTTGAACGAGTGTTCTGCTAAGCTGCGTGTGAATGCATTAAGAAAGTGTTTTTGTGTGCGTGCATGTGAAGTTAAAACAGAAGAGGGGAAAGGAGAGTCGTTCTATCAATTAGGAAAATCTATTTAAATTAAAATGACCTTCTTTTCCAGCAATGGAAGGCTTCTCCAGGCAGTAAATCCTGGAACAAATTCACATGAACCCTTCCGTTCAAGTAATGCATAATTTGTTTTTAACTCGAGCTTAAATGGGATTTAACTAAAAGTCTGGAATTAATTAAATGACACTCAAGAGCATTCGGTTCTCAACATGAATAATTGTTGTGTTATTTTAATTTAGCAATTAATTCTTTTTCTAAATTAGAAACCTTGTAGTCTGATTTTTAATTTTAAACTAATTTTCAAGAAAAAAAAAGTTTAGAAACAATCTGCTTTGATCGTTCAAAAGATTTTGCGGAATTGTACAGAGCCTTTTTTAAATATTCCTTTTGAATGAATTCTAAGATGCACGTTGTAGGGCGCAGAGCGATTATATTTGACGATACAACTTTCATTTTTGTAAAAATATTTGAATTTTGAAAAAAAAAATTGGATTTTGAAAAAAAAAAACCTGCAAAATGTTGAAATTTTTACTTATTTTTTTTTCATTTTCCAGGGAACTAATTTTGGTGAAAGCAAATGCAATTTTGTTAAAAAATACGGCGCGTATCATTTTTTTTTAACTTCTCAACAATATGATTTTGTTTATTCAAGATCCTTTTCCTTGAGGGGGAGTCACATTTGTTTAGTTAATTGTAGCATATTAAACTCGAAATCTAAGAACACTGTCAATGAGGAGGAAAAAGAAACTCACGGTATATTTCAGATGTGAATTTGAGTTTACAAAAAGAACATTGTTCGTAAGAATCGGTGGCATTAAATCACAACCGAAAAAATTAACACAATTTGGCCTTAAAACAACCTTCCGTGTCCCTCAGCCGTCGTGATTAATTGATCAATCTACTTATTAATTAATTATATAAAATCCTTTTCTGAGGTACATAAAATCTTACAATGATTGGTTGGCTCAACGTAACGTCAGGGCGTTTTTTCAGCCCATTGAAATGCCCGCCAAACTTTAACAAGTGTGGCTTTGCAAGCACTACTCACATTCTTCAGTTAGACTCTGATCATGCGCACAAACTATTTCTAAATATTTTTAGAGTATTTACAAAACGGCAGCATTTTTACCGGTCCTACAAATTTCGCACGGCGTATTGATTGCTCAGAATTAAAAAAAGAGCAGTTTCTTCAAAATTCGAACAAATGCTTAAACCTTGGTAACAATTAACGTAAAAGCAAAAAGCACCTAGGGTTGTTTACAGTGAGCGGCTTCCAAAAAACCGCGAAAACCGGAAGTGAATCGCTGGAAGTTAAAGTACAGTGAAAAGAGAAAGTTTTTTTTTGGTGAAAGTAACTTTCTCCCAAATACTTCCGGTTTTCCAGTTTTTGAAAATTCACCCTGTACATAGCTAGAGGTTTATCACCATGTTCAGAGTCACTAAACCATTCCCTTCTTCTTCCTAACTTAAAACACAATTAAAACATGGTTTAGAGAAGTTAAAAGCTTATTAGAAAATAATGTGTCCCTGTCGGCAGAGAAGTTACGAAGATTAAGTTTAACTTAATTAAGCGACTTAACCTAAGCACTTAACTTAACTAGCAGTTAAGTGGCTACTTGGTTTTTTAAACACTCTCAATGACACTCCGAGCATTTTTTTTTTATGAATAACAATTAGAAACACTTAAGCCCTAGATTAACCTTGGCCCTAAATCTCTTGCATTTTTTCTTCTTCTTTTTTTCTAAAAACTTAATTAAGTTCAATTAATTAAATCTTGAGCATTCTTGAATTCTTAGTCTGAGTTTGTTTTTAGGTTTATTACGTTTTTTGTCTCGTTAGCTGGGGCCTCCAGCCTGAGCAACTGTTTGCTTTGCTTTGAATCCTTGACTTTTTTTTTTGATGGAGCACCTTGTAGACAGAAAAAAAACGAAAAAAAGGTTTGAAAATGTTGGTGAAAGCGGTTGGCGGCGGGAAGTTTTGAAATTTTTGAAATCTCGATATTCTTGGAAGCACCGAGGAGACTTTTGTTTTTGAGAATTTCATGTTAGGTGGCAGTAGGTTTGCGATTAGGCTCTGCGCAGGACTCCAAAACAACGAAAAGTAGGAACATAATTCGAAAAAAGGGGCGTGGCTCTCGACTCGGAATTCCCATGGGCTACTTCCCTTTGTAGAGTTCGATGATTCGGTCTTGATCCACGGGCTCAAATATATGTGGAGCATCACAAAGGATTCCAAAGGTTCCGCTGGCGGTAACGAGGAAGAAGATCCACAATTGGAGTCGATCGATTACCATCGCCACGTACTTCCAGTCTTCCCGAATCTGAAAACAAATAGGGAAGGATACAGTGTGTCCCCAAGTAATTTAGAACAAAAAACATTTCCTCAAAACCCGCTTTTTCTCTCCAAGTGCCCTTCCAAAGGGGTCTCCGGGTTCGAATCCTAGGTACGGTGATATTGGAAGCTTTGGAGCTCTTTGGACTCGACGTTATTAAAAGGGACTTCTTTTTAATATAAACAAAAGGGTACCCCCAAAGGCCCCGAGAAGCTTTGTTTGAAGACCTCAAATTGAAATCTGGCGGCGCATTTTGAAATCAAAATTTTGGAGAAAGTCATTTTGTTTGTGTTTGTCCCACTTGGGCCCTGGCCTCCGGAAGGGCTCTAAAACGAAAACGATATTTGAATATTTTTGTTTGAAAAAAACGTTTTTTTTTCTCCGTTTTTTTTGCTTTCTCCGTTTTGTAACAATTCCTTTTGAACTTTGGCTCAAGCCCAATCGCCCCCCTTTTTTCTAAGAGAAAATACTGGCACAAAACTTTCTCTTTTTTTGAGTTCGCGTGGCGTGGCCCAGAATAATAAGAGGTTTACACCTTACATGAATTCAACAAATCGCGGTTAAGTAAATCAATAGTAAAAAAAAAACGCACGGTATAAATGAGGAGGGTGGCCAAGAATGGCTTTGAATTAATTAACCCGTTTGGGTCCACTACATTTAATTTCATGAGGATTTTTTTTTTCGTCGTCGGGTGTCTCATCGTCGGAAGACGCTGGCGTGAAACGATGCAAAAAGTGTGAAAGCTCCGGGAAGAGAAAAGGGGGAAATGATTTATTGAAAGTGAAATCATAATTCTTGCGGCGCACGATGCTACTTTTTTTTTGTTCTTTTTTTCTTCCGTAACTTACTTGGATGTACTCGTCTTCGTTGCGGAGATGCTCTGCAATAAATTCGACGGCCTCCGTGGCTCTGAAGGCTTCTGGAGTTAATAACAAGGAATCTGAGCTTTCACTTTCCCTTCTTTCGCGTTCTCGCTCTTGAGCCTGAAAGTAAAAAGAGAAAGTAGGAAAAAAAGGAGAAAGTTAGAGAAAGTGGTGAAATATTAGGAAAACTAATACGGCGGGGGCTGGAATCAAAATATGGAGGAAAAGGAGGGCCTGGAATTCCAGCGCCTTCTCCAGAAATTAAACAATTAGCTGGAAAAAAAGGAGAGAAAGATCCACTCAGAGAAATTGGGGATTAATTGTTAATGAGGGCGGATGCGGAGCACTTATCCTCCATGATGACTGGGGTGGAATCTTTAAGATTAAAGGAGGAATCCGGTACCTTTCGATTAATTTTACAATTAGGATGGTGGAGGTCCGCGAGTTCGAGCGCTTCCAGCGAGTGCTTCGGCGGAAGCTCGGGCATGTGGAACCCTGAATTGGGAGGCGGGGCCCGCTCCGCGGTTCCGAATCCAGGAACTTCCGTCCCGGGCATCTCCATCATCCAACGCAGCCTCGTTTTCCGCGGTCTCCGCATGCAGAGGTAAATCTGGAATTTTTAAGAAATTTCCAAAAATTTTGAATCCATTTCCTTTTTCAAAATAAGTTTTGAAAGATTATTCAGAATCGAAATTAAAATTGCCTAATGTGGAGTTTTTTGGTAAATACTTCGGATACGTCAAATTATCCAGGAAATTTTTATTTCCTGCGAATTTTTTCAGGTCACAAATTTTCTCGGTTCAAAAACCTTTCGAGTAGCAAGTACCGAGGCATTCAGAAATACCGTTCGTGGGAATCTGAGACTCTCCATAAAGTTGCGTGCAGTAAAAAGCGTATAAATTAGACGGATACGGTGACAAATTGACTGAATATACGATAACATTTAAGGATTCGCTTTTGTATTACTCCCTGGAAAACGTTTTACGTGTCATTGAATACAAACGATGACATTTAGCAGATCTGAGCATTAGGCACTTGACGCGATAAAGATAACCATAGCCAACTTAAGAAGAATTATTCTAATTAAATTAGAGTAATTAAAGTAGTAGTAAACTTTATAACGAAACGCTTTGTGTAAAAGTAAATTTCAATTTCGAGCTCATTACACACAGTTCGTGGTAAGCTCGCCGTTAACAGTAATCCTCGTCAAATCCTAAGCGGAAATGCGCAATTCAACCACGGATTAAACTTGTCTCGCCGTTTCGTTTGGACCTCAGTTATGAAAGTCCCGGTATATGTTTGCCGTACGTTTAGGACACAGATTGAGCCTGTCACAGTTCCATTTGGAAGTTTCGGCACGAGGCACTATAGTATAGTACATACAGATTTGAATTATCTGGTCGTTCCAATATGACCGAATTTTATGAAAGTCTCGGTATTTGCTAGCATAACAATATTCCTACAGACTTGATTTGTCCGAGAGTTCCACGATGTTTACGAAAGACTCATCCCTGAAAGCGTAATTAGTGTTAGACCAAAGGTTGGAATTGTCTCGCAGTCCCATTTGAACGGTATTTATGAAAGCTTTGGTATTATTTAAAACGCTGTTAAACCACAGATTTAGCCTTTGACAGTTCCATTTTATTTTTGTAGACAGTTTTGTTATGAAAGAGCGTTACAGCACAGATTGTCTCGCAATTCCAGTTCTTAGCCGACCCAGTACTTATGCATGGCTCGGTACAAGCTTAACCAGTGTTATAGACCAAATATTTATCTGGCAGCTTCATTTTGGCGGTATTTATGAAAGTCTCGGTATAAGCTTAACGACTGGTATAGATCAAAGATTGGAATTGTGTCGCAGGTGCATTTGGACCGTTATTTATGAAAGTCTCGGTAAAAGGTTGAGAGGACTTTAGTTGTCCAGAATGATGAAAGGTGTTTTGGACTGGATGTTGAGTGAAAGTTGAATCTGGAGGGTGTCCAGCGCCTGGAGGAGTGTCACTTACGGGCAAGTACTTGAGAAAGACGACGCGTATCCAGTGCGGCATGCGATGAGTCCTTGGGCCTCTGAAGTTCCAGTTGATGATGATGACTGTGACCAAGATGGAGAAGGTGTTCATGATGAATGTGAAGAGGAGGTACTTGGCGATGAGTGGGAGGACGAGGGATGTTGGTGGCAGAATCTTGGACACGAGGAGGAGGAACACGACCAGTGACAGTAGAATGGAGATGCCCAATGTCACCTTCTCCCCTGCCTCTGCCGGGAGGTAGAAGACGAGGACGCAGAGGAAGGAGATGAGGACCGTGGGAAGGATCAAGTTCACGGTGTAGAACAGCGTCTTCCGGCGAATAGTGATGTAGAACGTAATGTCCGTCTCCGTGTGATTCCCGGCAATTACGTTGAGGTAGGCTGGCACTTCGATGATGTCCCACGTCCCTGCAATGGTCACAAAAGTTATCAACCACTCAGAGACACAACAGTGTACAGAACCTTTCTTAAGGTCCTGTACAAGAAAGTTCAGGGAGACTGGACACTGTTCTTTAGAAAAGGGCTTTATGAAACTCCCCTGAAAGTATCCCAGGCTTTTCTCTTTTTGTATGGTTTACATAAGAAAATGGCTCAAGTACAGAGACTTTCAAAAGTCGCTGGAACCGTTCCAGAGCTTAGGAAAAGCCCGAAGATTCATTTTTCCTGTTACAAAGTCTCTGTTCCTGTCTCTCTAGGTGTCCCTTCACCACTTTCAGCCGACCTTTGTGAAAGGCTCTGTACATCCTGTTGTATTGACCCCGTATCGTACTCTCTAAAAGTCGTCTTCCTCTCGCAAAAAGTTTCTTAAGGCTCGTTGAAAAGTTAGGGAGAGGATAAGAGATTTGTAAGGGCTCTCTCCCTTAACTTGACTCAATTTCTTGGAGCAGTTTAACTTTTAATGAGTCTCAGGCGGCGTCATTCCGCTTTCTAAAACAAGTCAGAGTCTCCCGCCCTAAGTAGTTTGGATTAGTAGAATTCCAGGATACTCCAGCATATTCCAGCATTTCATATTCAGAGACCATTGAACTCTGGTAGCTGGAGTGAGGAATTCGGGGTTGCTGGAGAAGGGCCTTGGTCCTTAAGATTCCTTTTGTCAATACTTGGGTGAAAGCGGTGAAAGTGACGTCTAGCCTTTGCCCTATGCTTTATAGCCGTTAATCTTTGTGCCAGATGCAGCGGATGACGCACTTTGTACTTTGGTACAAAAATAGAGTGGGGAAGCGGAAGTGAAAGTAGTATTTTGACCTGTTCAAATAGGTATCCCAGGAGGGAATACTCGGATTGGCTCAAAATCTAGGAGCCCTTTGCAGGGCCCGTTTGTCTTTTGCCAGAGACAAATGAGTCCCAGGTTTTCATTTCCTCACAAAGGGCCTCCGAGAGTTCTGACAGGGCCACTTTCCCCCAGATTTTCAAGGGTACATAGCAGGGAGGCTCAAATGGGGAAAAGAGAAAGTCGGTTGAGGGACGTCAACATCAACATTCCAGGTGTAAAATGTACCGAGACGTCAAAAAGTACCTGATTTCCAGTAGTCGGACAGATCTACGAAATTTTTGTCATTGTAGAGGGAGAGTGAGACTTGGTCGCCGTTGAAGGTCCAGGAACCGAACTTCATAATGCAGGTTTGTTGATCAAAGGGAAAGTAAGTGACGTCTATGGTACATGAGCTCTGCCAAAGGGAAGAAAAAGGTAAGTTGCTGCTCAATCGCTGAATCGCTGAATTAGGATAAAAACTAATGAAGTACGGGAAACAATGGGGAGAGAAAAGCGGTCGGTGGCTGGAAGAGAGCCATTCCACCTCTCTCCGCCGCCGCTTTCTTTCCCATTTTCCAGTTGAAGTTCCAGCGAATGCTGGAGAGGAAATCGCTGGAGAGGCGGGTCGTTACCTGATATATCGCTGGCGGGACCCAGAGGACCTCACCGTTGGGGTATATCAACACATTGGACTTGTACCGAACTTCGTAGTTGCCATCAGCGTTATTGAATAGAACTATGTCAGGTTTCCAGACTTTGTCTGGCGGAAGACGTAGCACACCGATTCCACCGTAGTCCGCCTCGTCCCATTTCAACTGGTAATCGTTCCAGACCTGGAAAAACACAAGTTCAATGGTCAGTAAAACGCGGCGGTCCATTACTTCCCGGCAATTGGCCACCGTGTCTTGGGCACCGTCCAACCGCCCCACCGACCCACCACCCACTCCATGTCACACCCTTAAGCCCAACACCTCCACTTAAGTCCTCCACTTTCACTAAATGAACTGCAAATTGACATCTACAGAGCGTTTTTTTAGTATTATAAATCCACATCCCTCACAATATGATCTTCAAATTGATATATACAGAGCGTTTTTTTAGTTTTCTAAATCCACCCCACTGAAAACATGATCTTCAAATTGACATTTATAATTCGTTTTTTTTTCTTGCCATTTTTAAGGTTCCTTTTTCCATTTCAGAAATTGTCAACTGACACTTAAATTTCATTTTCATTTTGAACACAGTTTTTTCCATTAAAATTTTTTCCGTTTTTAATGAGCAAATACTCTCGAAATGAAAATTTCTCCTTTTTGTAGTATTGCAGGAGAAGCGTTTAGGGATGCAGGGTTTTGAATCACTCCAATCATAAATAAAATTTAAACAAAAAGCGTTTCACATGAAATTCTAAAGTTCAAACATGATTTGTCACTCGCGTCCACCAATCAACAATCAATGCGATGATGGTGGAGGGGCGTGGCTTGCTTTCGGAAGGAGAAATTTGACGCTTGGAGGTAGAAAGCAGGGCGCTTCTTTCGATACCCTTGAGCAGAGAAAGAACATTGTGTATTTTCGGACTTTATAAAAGAAGGCACTGTATGTTTTTTTGTTCTTTCTTAATTGGGACGTGGGGCTATGAATTGAAGAACTCAATTAGGATGAACTGGAGAAGACAACATCTTCTTAAATTAGTGGGCAAGTCCTCCCGGCCCTTCGAGAACTAATTTGTTGTTAATGAAAGTTGCGTGCTGAGGGGGACTTGGAGTTCAATTCCAGGAAAGGGCCATTCCAGGATCTTTAATGCTCCCTACAAGAAATAGAGCGGACAAGGGGCCCCTAAGGTCACTTAAGGTGGCCAAGAACAAGGGATAACGAGAGTCCTATAACCACAACCATCATGACTTTCACCAAAACAGCTTCTCTCTCCTTTTTACACACACGTTCATCCCTAGTTTCGTTTTCGTGTTTTTTTTAACAACAATTTAAAAAAAAAAAGTTTTTTTTAGGAGACAACTTTCATTTTCACAAAAATTAATTGCTTTAGCTGACCAGCTTAATGCTTAAGGCAATTTTTAATTGACTTGATCACTAACTACTTTTCCAAAATTTTAACAACCCGCACAGCAATGTTTGAGAAACATTTTGTTAGAAACTGAAATAACTTCATCAACCTAAAAATGTTCCTAAATAATTGTAGCTGGAGGTCAAGCATGTTCAAACAGCTTTTTAGGTTATGTTGAAGCTTTTTATCATGCTTTGAAGCGTGAATTCGTAAAGGGCTGAAACTTTCACTTCTGGTGAAAGTCACGGGATACGGGAGGCGGTTAAGGAACGTTAATTGTGATTGTGACTGTAATCTACGATCGTTAATAGGGTTGGTAATTGTTAATTGGTGTAAATTAAAGGTTAATTTTAATTAAGCGGGTAATTAATTAGGTACTTAACGTGTTCAGGAAATAATAAGTGTGAAAGATAATTTTTTAAACAGTTGAAGTATTTTTTTTATGCAAATAATACACCGTGGCACTCATTCACAAACCCTCACAAAATTCAAATTTGAGATTTCCCGCGCTTTCCCAAGTTCTTTATTTTCTTCCCGCCCAGTCTCTCACCCGCTAAGAAAACTTCAACGAACTTTCACACTTCTCTTTTTGTGTGCTTTTTATCTTTCTTATCATTCTGTCAGTCGCCTGTTTGTCTCTTCTAATTAAGTATTTTTAAACAAGTTTCAATTAATTGTGTTCGTTTAAGACAGGGCAAGCGTCGAAGGGAGCGTTGTTGGTACCCTTGAAGTGTGTCAGGTCAAGTTCAGAAAAGGTAAGAAGGAACTCGTGTCAGGCATAGGCTGGTTGGTATTGGTGTCATCATCGGTCAATGTCAATGACAAAGACGCTGATTGACGGAGAATCGCTTCCTAATCAAATCCCATTTTCTCAATTAGCGCGTCACGATGACACTGCAGAAGAGTAAGGGTGACCTCAGTGCGTTGGTTGAGGATAGCTACGACAAATTGAATCAGATCTGGAGTACCTATGGATTCCCGACAGCTACTCTCGAGAAGCGCAACAAAGCGGTTTTCAACCACACCAAGGTAAGGGCCAAATTAATTTTCACGTGGGGCCTTAATATCTAATAGCTGTGAGCAGCGCTGGCCTGAGAGTTCGTCCCTAATCCCGCCATTCTCGTCTAATGGAATGTGTTGATTGGATTTGGCTTAGGCAGATACTTAAAAACGCCGTGCTCGTGCATGTTACCTTTCATTTGCGGCATAAGGAACACTCGACACGTATCCTTTCCTGCCTGCCTCCTCTAATCCGTGTTAGTAGGGAAGACGAGTCTAATCAGTTTCCGTCGGGTTTCTAATCCTCCCAGCCACCGACCAAAGACCCATTTCCATGTGTGTTTACACACTGGAAATATGCCCCTCTGATTTAAAGTTGTTATGCTGACTATCATTTATAGGAGCTCTTCGATGAAATGCTGACTGAGGAAGAGAAACGCTTGAATGAAAAGAAGGAGGAGTTGAGGGGATATCAAGAGAATGTGGAGAAACTTTGCCGTGATTTGCAAGAGGTCGTTCCCATGCTCGTTGCAACTACGCTCATTCAGCAGTGTGAAGAGGTGCTCCTCCAGGAGAGCGAATTAAAGGAGAAGAAGGCCGAGAAAATGAAGAGATGGATTCAATTGAAACAGGAGGAGAAGGCTTTGAAAGAGAATTTAGGCGAAACTTTTGTTGGAGACGTGACAGACTTTGACGGGATCCCTGGAAAAACCGATGTAAAAATAAAAATTGTCAATATCTTTTCAATCATTCCAATTTCTGGACGATCCTATTCCTATCTGTCTTGTTTCTATTTAGATCGATTCCTTAAAATCAGTTTTGAACGAACTGCGCCAGGAAAAGGATCATCGAGTAAATGAATTTAAAAAGATAAAGCCCAAGGTCAAAGAGCTTGTGAAACTCCTCGAGAAGTCTTCATTGACCCTTCTGGAGAGGAAGATAACAGATGATGGAGATATGCCGCTTTTGAGTTTGGACTTTATGGCTAATTGCAAAGACGTTCAAAATTCTTTGACAACAGAGCTTGAGGCTAACAAGACCGAAAATGAACGCTTGCGTAGCGAAATAGAGGAGCTGAAGCGACGTCTCAAGGATGACCCTGCCTTGTTTGTTGGTGACACCTCGCTGCCCAATGGTTATGCCCCAAGTGCTTTAGTTAAGGTAAGGAATTATCCCAAGAATCCAACATACTGATATTGCTAGAAGTCGAAAACTAACATTTCCAACCCGAAATTTCGTTTCTTAAAAGAAAATAAAGATGTATTAAAATAACATAATTAGTCAGGTCTTGCGTGATTAAAACGTATCATCAATAGCAAACATTCAGTTTCGGAATTATTTTCATTGTTTTGATTTTAGGTTAGAGCAGAACATGCTCGTCTCACACTGCTCAAAATGTCCAATCTAGAAAAGTTCATTGCAAGAGTTCGCACAGAAATCGAGCAGTTATCGGAAGTGGTATTTCGGAAGCCACTTATGCCTGAAATTGCAGAGCCCACCGAACAGTCCCTTGATCTCCACGAACACCTTCTGCAGAGTCTAAAGTCATATCAAGTGGAACACAAGAAACTTTTGGACTCTTGGCGAAAGCGGCAGGAGCTTTGGGCCCAATGGATTGATTATGACGCCAAGGCGGACGACCCC
Source organism: Bilobella aurantiaca (assembly GCA_021029175.1). NCBI lineage: Eukaryota > Metazoa > Arthropoda > Collembola > Poduromorpha > Neanuridae > Bilobella > Bilobella aurantiaca. Next base: position 24,656 of record VYYI01000179.1, on the reverse strand, counting down.
AATCGTTTCAATAATAGAGGCGGAGCGTTGCTTCGTGAAGAAAAAATGCGCAAGGCGTAAGTTGTCTCCCTTCATTTTCAGCAGCTGTCGATTTTCATTTGACATCTCCTCATATCCCATTTCCTGTTTGATTCTTTCCAGATTGGAGAAGAATCTGCCAAAATTGGAGGCTGAAATTACGTCACTGGCTGAGACGTGCCCAGCATTTAAAATCTTTGACAATGATGTGAAGGATATTATTACTGAGGACTGGAACAATTTCAACCGTGAAAAGGAAGAAAAGAAAATGTCAAAGGTCAGCACTGTCACTGCCACTGCCCGTGTCCCCAAACGACCAAAACTTGCCTGGCATCATAGCTCCGCCACTTTCTTTCAACGTTGAGTCACGCCTAAATAGTCGTCGTTAAAATCCTAGTCCAATGCCAATGTAGCAAATTATCTAACAGCCCCCGCTGCCGCCGCGGCCACAACAAGAGGTAACTGATGCATGTTTCTTTTTTCTGTTTCTTTCTCGGTCTTCAGAAGCAGCAAACAGGAACTAATAACACAATGAATGTCACGCGGAAGCGTCCCATGACCCCTGGTACTACTTGTGGTACACCAGCAGGAAAGCGGGGAAAGCTGATGCCCACGGCAACGACGCCCATGAGTTGTGCCAAACCAGTAAGATCCTTTTTGTCCCAAAAACCGTTCAAACGTTAAGTTCTACTTCGTTCAAAGCCTTTTTGTGCAAACATTAAAACAAGTGGGCTATTGAACTCAGCTTTGTTGATTTTAACGTTAAATCTAAACAAGTTTTACAAACATCGTTTGTTGTTTCAAGTAGCCTGCCACACCCAAACGGGCCCTTCGCTCTAGTACTTCAAAAGATAATCTTCCCTCGCCCACCTATTCTGAGTTCACAGTGAGTTTTTGTTAACTTAAACAAAATCCTTTTTCACTATTAGTGGTTGTGTCATTGGTTTCTTTTTATCTTTTCTGCACCGCTTTTGCTTGACTCGAATTCTACCTCCGCTACACCAATCTTCAACCTCCCGTGCGTTTTGAATTCCTTTTTTGGTGATTGCCTCTTGGAATTCGCAGCAGTGGGAGGTAACCGCACGCACATTTCATGCTTCTCTTCAATTTTGCTTCTTTTTCTAAAATCTCAAAGGCAATACAATAAAAATCTCCAATTTAACCACGAGGTCTTTTGTATTTCAGAACCATAAACACATCTTTCAATCAACAATGAACGAGCAGCCGAAGAAAGGTGGGGCGGCGCAGAGTGCAAAAAGTCCAGGGCGGGGAAAAGTCTTGACCGCTGCTCGTATGACTCCACGTGAAATTAAGGACAAGTTCTAAAACTCCTTCAGTCTTAAGTTATCCTGTTCATCTACAACAGAAATTTATATCTCACGCTGCCGTAGGGTTATTTTTTGTACGTTCTTTCGTTAAACTTTTGCTATTATCAATTTATTAGTCCCTTTTTTTTTCAAAATATTTACAACATTTGTGAAAACTTGTCCATGAGCGTGAGGCGAGCAATTTAATTAAATCAGCTTTTAGTTTCAGTTTGACCTTCCAAATTCTTGTGATGTCAAAATGAGGGACGTTGGATGAGAACGAAAATTTTCCGTGCCATGAATTTCAGGGATGATGGGGTAGAAAATTGAAATTTTGGAATTAAGTACTTCCAACACAGCCAATGAAGAGAATGGATGAGAAAGGGGATTTTTCAGAGTTTAAATTACATTCTTTTGACGGGAAACAATTGAAATGAAACCGCGGCAAAGCGGGGAAAGGAATCGCTTTCTACTCTGTTCTACCTCCTTTCTCAGTTCATTTTCTCCGGGAGTGAGGTGACTTTGTAATTCGTTTTAAGTTGGGCAAAAGCGCTGCAGCGCTTCTAACAATTCCCAGCGTCGTCCTCCCGAGGAAATGGAGAAGGTAGAAAATGAGTTTAGTTTTGCCTCGTGCGGCCTAACAAAAAGCCTCATTTTCTCCTTTTAAGACAAACGAAGGCGGAAGTTAGGGAAATGTAACGGAAAAACAAGTTTTAAATTAAACGTACACTAAAGGGCGGGGACGCAAAAAGTTTGAGAGAGGCCTCTTAATTTAGCACTTGCATTTTAAGTGGTAACTCTAAAAGGGCTTAATTGAAATCTAAGCAGGCTCTACTCTCTAGGACTTGAAGTCGGTGGGAGGGCCCTTGATGGCGAAGGGCCCTCTGTCTCGGCGTCGTTTTCAAATTTTTGAATGATACTATAAAGTGGTTCCTTGTTCCAAAAAAGATCACTTTTTGAAAAAGAGGAGTTCTCAAAGAAAATGGCATTATAAAAGGGCCCGGGTTCAAAGATTTGTAAAACATTCAGAGACTATTACACGGGTCTCTTTCTGGGCACTTTTTACTTTCACTCAAGAGAAAACTTTTTTCTCACTTTCTCCTTTGCATTGTAACACTTTTTGTGCGCTGGAGTGCTTGAAGGAGAAATATGAGAGCATTCTGTCTGATGAAAAAGGAATGTTGTTAAACTATTGCCAAAGTACTTCTTGCCTCTATCTGATTTTCGGGGATAGGGGCTCGTCCTGGAGAGGCTGGCTGAAGTGGGTGTTCGTAAAGTCTGAATTACGATTCCCTGGGAAGGGTTCTAAGGGCTCTTGGTAGGGGCCTTAAAAGTGTCAGAAGGGCTCTCCCTAGTGAGGAGCTCATGGCACTGGAGCGGGTAGTAGATAAAATAGACTGCGCCAAAACGTGCCACCATTTTTAGTAGCAACCAGAAATTCCGATCCTGGGAAGCTTCTTTAAATCCACCATCAGCTTTCGATCAGCGGGTCCCGTGCGTTTCACAAAGTACGAATGCGAGCGCTTTTGTGCTATCAAGCGCTTGCGTACTATATTCGACAGTATAGCTTATACCATACCCATTCCGACAAAAAGTAACATTTTCAAAGAGTACTTGAAAGTTCAAAATGCAATTGTTGTCGAAGATTCCAAATTTTTTTGATTTTTTGTTTTTGAAGATTACAAAGCGTTTTTGAAACGCTTTGTATACGGGATTTTAGATCACACGGATCGAGGCGAAATGTGATCGAAGGAGTTTTTTTTTTTACAAAAAGCGAATTGCAGAGTTTACGAAAACTATGTTTGCTTGCACTCTATAGTTCCACGGTTTTTTAAAACTAGCCGCGGTTCTAACATCCACGGTTTTCAAATTCTACGGTGCCGCTGCCTCCGACTGTTCGTTTTAATTTCTGGACAAGGTGACTCTTCCCTGGGATTTGTCCTATTGTGTTCCTTTCTTTTTTGAAGGTACTTCACTCCTGGTGTCTTGTCCATGAGTGGCCAGGCTCGCTTTCACTTTGACATGATACAAATTGGAGGGAAGTGGTGTCTGATCTGGAGGTGCTTTCTCCAGGCACGGAGCCGTGTCGCCCCGTGGCAGGCCCAGTGACGGAAGTGTCAGTCAAGGGGACATGATGGGCTACTTAGGCCGCACGCTCTGCGCTCCAACGCTGGAAGGGCCTGGAAGGAAGGTCGCTGAGGAGGAGGAGCCTAATGGCCTAAACGCTTCCGTCCTAATTTATTGTCACTTGGAATTGTTTTATGAGACATGTCCCAATCTTTACTATCCTCCCCATGCCCCTCTTTTCCCACTTGCATATCTCAGGCCCTGACATCTTTACGCTAACGAACCTCAGTGACTGACTTGGGTGACAGGGTTACGACAGGCGAGGGACAAGAGTACAGAGCGTTTTGCAAGTAGCGCAACCTCAGCTCAAGGTAAACATTTTTTGTGCAGACAACAGAAGAGCCTTCGGCAAAAACAAACAACCACAAAAAAAACTAGACAAAAGTATGGAGGGAAATTGATTACTAGACGGCAATCATTTTGAACTTTCTTAATTTAAAAGTAATTCAAAAGTTAATTTTTGATCTCATAGATCCCTCATACGTATTTGCATTTTTGGGTTATTTATACGAATTGGATGCGCTCTTTTTCGTGGAACGCCCTACAGGAAATTTTTTAAATGAGCAAAAATATGCTAATTTAAAAATGCTCTGTACAAACAGAAATGGTCGATTTGAAAGGTTACTTACCAGACGGAGCCATACGTTGGATTTCATAATTTGATTCTTCTCATTCTGAAACAAAAAAAAATCAATTTTTTAGAATTTTTTTTCTCTATATAAGAAATTATCTGCTTGAATCACTTCATGAGAATGAACAAAACTTTTTTTTTCATTTCAGCTTTTTGTTTGAAAGTTGAAACACACCGAGAGCGGTTTCGGATGTCAAAAACAGCGATTGCCTTTTTCTAATTTTTTTTGTTCTAAATTTTCAAAAAATTCCATTTCTTCGATAAAAGACGAGCTTCTGCTCATATCCTATTGAATGCCAAAAGTAATTTGTTAATTAAAATCTTTTGACTTCTGAGTGCCTCAAGGATCCCTTTCACCCAAACCGGAAAGAAAGCGTTTCCATATGCTCAAAGTTAAAAGTCAAAGGTTGAGCTAGTTACCGAGTGCGTTTTTTTTTTTGGAAATTTCAAACCGGAAGTGAAAGTTCAAAAAAATTGTTTTCAAATTTTCTATACTAGTACTCGAAAATTCTGAGCTATTTTAAATTTCTCGAATCGAAATTTTTGAAATTCAGTCATTGCACCTTTCACTTTCTGAACTTTCACTTTGGTACGGTTCTCAGGTGATGAAATAGTTCAGGACACTTTAAAAAAAGGCACGGTTTAGGCGATGAAATTTGATATACCTTGTTTCTCGAAAATTCTTGTAAATGGTTTTCTAACTTTTTTCTAGAATTCTATGAGGGTTTTCTAGAAGTTTAGTTTTTTTTTTTAGAAAGTTCGTTAGGGCCTGATTCATGCCTAAGAAAAGAGTCTTTTTCGTAAGCACGTCCAATCTATCATTCCCAATATTGTTATTATATTCTTCCAGAACCTACTTTCTCTCACAAAATCACACCTTGAGCGGCGCACAACTCTACTCGTGATTTTGATTGTAAAGGTACGGAAGCTGCCAGATGACTTTCTTTCTTAGAGACAAGCTCCTAGACCTTTTGAAAAGGTTTTTTTTTTTCGCGCGACAACGTCGTGAGCTCCTGCTTTTCCAAAGCTGAGCATCATTTCGGACCGCTTCCCATCTATGGAGAGAGCCTTTTTTCGAGTATTAATGGTTTATTGGAAAATTTGTGACAGTTATATCTCCCGCCAAAATTTTCATAGTACGCCGCTCTTTTCTTGTATTTCCTTTTGAAACTCCCCAAAATCCCGTGCCTAGTCAGGGAGAAAGTGGATTCAGGCCAGCTTAGGCTGTCATTTACGGCTGTGCTGCCGGATTTCAATTGTGCATACCCTTGTGACAGCAGTTCGACTTTACAGTGCGTTTTTTTAGAAAAGCACTTCATTTTATTTCTGCAACTTTAGCCTTTCCGGGTGGGAAATTCACAGAGCCTTTCAAAATTCAGCTCAGCCAACTCATTCATTTTCTCCGAATTTTCCTCACATTTTTCATATTTCCTTATTTTCGAAGATCGCTCACTTGATTAAGTGAACTTTTTTAATTTCGTCTGAAGGGCTTCCTGCGAACTTTTGAGAATTTTTTAAATTGACGAAAAACCAATTTTGAATGGTAAAAATATAACAAGTGTGGGCGCTGGAGAGTTGACGTTAGTAATGTAATTATTGACGAGCTTTTACTTCCGGTTCGTGATGACCTTTTGAAAGGGCCTGTACATGTGGTGGCTAAGGCTCAAGTGTCGAAAATAATTAAATGGGGCTGACAGGGGGCCCTTACCACATTGATGAGCTGGACAAAGGCGAGTCCAAACTTGACATGGACTTTCTCCGTCATGTTCTGAACAGGGCGTATCAATTTATTGTAACCACGAAATAGATCACGAACTAGTTTCTCCTCATCCTCGGAACATCGACCTAGAATTTGAAAAACACGTTTTTTAAAAAAGCACGTTTTAAAGAAAAAATCAAATTTTTTTTTAGAAATGAGAAAAGAGGAGAAAGTCCATCACTTTCACTCCGTCACTAGATTCTTGCAGGAGCCCTTTGCTTCATAAATCATTCCCTGAAAAAGGCTTTCACTCTGGGTAAAAGAAAGTTCTATTGAGGGAGGGCCCTTATCGATACCAAAGTCATTTAACCTACATTTCAACTTTCGACGCTTGAATATGTATAGGACGCATTTGAGATTTATGCTAACTTTCACCAACTTTCCCCCTTTTTTGGCGTACGTAAGGGCTCCCTTTTCTGAGGCCCTGGGTACTTGGAAATCAGTTTATTCATTTGAACTAGGCCCGAGCGGGAAAAACCTGGTGATGATGATGGGATTTGAATGCAAATCAAGTCCACATGGATAAGATCTGACATGAATAGGCTTTTCCTCATGGACTTTCCAGGCGGGAAAGTTCGAATTTGAAACTTAATGCCTACCGACCAGCTGGAACTGTCACCAAGTGCACTTCTGGAGGAGGCCCAGTACAGAGCCTTTCACAAGTGTCGGTTAAACCGAAGTGTTACAAAGTGCCTAAATTAAGAGATTCTTGATTTGAAATCATCTTATGAACAAGTTCCAAATCTACGGTTAGCCAAACCTTACCAAGTAAATGCCATGACCGTATACATAGCTTTTCAGAAAGCCCGTTATAACATAATGTACTAAACGTAAAAAAATACCCGATACACACCCTTTACAAAAAAACACGACGAGTTGTAATAATTATTTTTATTATGGAGGAAATTAATTGGAAGTTAATTGATTTTCTTTTAAAATAAAGGATATTTTTACATTAAAACTCTTTTTGAGCATAATATTACTTTCATTACTTTTTGAACATATATTTTGAACACTTTTTGAAACGCTCGGTATCTCTCTCTCTAGTTGAAGTGGCGACTGGATTAAATCATTGTTCTTTGATCTCTAGAAATGCATCAAGTAAACCCGACGCCTTTTTCCCAAGTCAGAATTCAGAACTCAACCGAAAAAGGTAATGAGAATTTGAATTAAACCTGATTTTGGAGATTTTATATGGAAAGTTTTTAAGTGCCCGGAAACTTTTTGAATTCGAAAAAACGAAAAAAGCGGTCTTCTCGGAACTCTCTCGATTTTCATCACATGTGCTCCTCAAAGTTGAGAGTTTCTTATTAGATGCAGGGAGGCTTTACTACTTTTTTTTAAATGAGTTTTTCGACTTTTGTTGATGGAGCCCTGTCTAAGGGCCCTGTAACCACTTTGTGAGGTACAAAATTGATACGCTTCGTGTTTAGAATAAGGAGACGAGACTCGATTTCGCCTAGGTTCCCTTCAAAAGGAGCTTTGTCGCCTCCTTTCTCCTCGGAAACGTATTAGGCGGTCAGAGGAACGACTTTCTCCTAATGTCCTCCTCCATATGCCTTCTTCAAGGGCTCCGAGAGTAAGTGGCCTAAAATTTAATACAGAACACTTTCTCCTGCCTCTAATGCTATCTTATGTAAATTTCGGGTAAGGTAGGGGAGCCCTTACGTAATGGCACGAAGGGAAAATGCTTTGGGATCTCAAATAAGATAGAGAAAGAAGCTTTCTCCTCCTCCTCGCTTTCCCTTTCTCTTCCAGGATTCTCCAGGAGAAGCGGGAGATTCATGGAGAAAAGCGAGGGAATTTTGAATTGGTAGTGGAGGCTGTGTGTGACAAAATAAACAGTGGCTGGAATGGAGATGAAAAAGAAAGGGGTTCATAATGAGCTGAGGAGACTTGGGCTCGCGGATGATGAGATACAAAGTAAGGAGGATTCATCAATTGGGACTTTCTCCAGGACTCGCTTTCTCCAGCAGAATCACCTTCAAACTTCTCCAGGATCCTGGAAACTCCAGCTCAAGCTCAAGACAAAACTGTTCTAATGGGAATTCTAATTCCGCAAACTTGAGCACTCCGCCACGGTTTTCCGGCAATCCAGAAACTTGCCAATATTTTGGCGCAAGGGCCAGCGCAACTTTCACTTTGGCTCAAAGCACTATTACATTAATTTTGTAACTATCTGTTGAAACTTTCACTTTTTTTTCTCTTTGTCATTTTCCTTACATAGCGTAAGATTTATGATTAAAAAGATTTTGACACGAAAATAAACACTTGGAGAGATTTTTTCGTCAAAATTTGTATTTCAATTTTTGAATTGCGATACGTATTTTGGCAATTTATTCTTGTAATATTGCATTACACAAATATGTTTGGTTGACAGAAAAATACCATTATGAAGCAAAAAATGTTATGAATTATTTTCTAGAAAGCCGGCAAAGACAAATTGTCCTGCTTAAACTGTATTTTTTTTTAGAAAATGATGTTCGCCTCTCAAGAAAAAAAAATTGAAATTTTTTATACGGGATAAAATAAGGGCCATTAGGTTAGGGCTGGCGGGAAATTTAAAAAAAAAGTAATGATCCCTTGATCGCTTGATCACTCAATAACTTTCTCATGGCTTTTGTTAACTCTCCACGGAGAGAGGATCCATGTTTACCTCCTTTTTAAAAAAAAAGGTAATTTCCTGAAAAGTACATCTTCTCAGCTTGTAGCGAGGGCCCTTAATTTTGGAGCCCTTTCCTAATCTACTCTCTTGTGCATAAGGCGCTCCAGAATCTCCAGGAACCACAAAACAGATCATTAGGTTGTATGTTGCTGGAGCCGGAAATTAATATTGAGAAGAGCTCAAACCGCAAAGACGCTCTCACCTTTTCAGAACACAAAATTTCCACTTTCTCCACTTTCTCTATTTAGAACCTAAAATTCCCACTTTCTCCAGCTCTCTCGATTTGAGAAAATCCAAGAGCCACTTTCTCTCGTGGAAGAGGGCTCGGGGCCCCTCGTAATAATAACTCATGCTCAAGCGTAAGTAATAAACCTGGAAGTTGCCAAATATATGATCTTCGTTATGTATGCAGGGCGGGGAGCCTTCGTAGGAAAGGGCCTACAAAGGGCTCCCTTATTCCTAGGCCCTCCAATTCATTGTCCTAATATGATTTAGTTGGGGATAAGCCGCCGCCTAAATCCCTCCCTGGGATTTCAACGAAAAAAAAACGCATTTTTATTTCAAATGAAAATTGATGTGAAAGTGAAAGTAGGGAGGCTTCTAAATGGTAAAACTAACTACTCCGCCACACCGTTCCGAGTTGAGTAATTGCGCTGTAGATTGGGATTAGGCTGTGAGGTGAAAGTATCTTGGCCTTTTCTAAAAAAAAATTTTTTTCTAAAAAAAAAATTTCAGCGCAAACATTAGATTAATTTTCAATTCCCTCTGGGGAAAGCAGGATCTTGGAAAAAAAGATTTTAGAGAAAAAGATGCTGCTTTTCTCGCTCTCTTTATTTGATTCGTTATCTCTTTTCGATCCCAAAGGTGACACTCCCTTAAATGGGCTGTTAAGTGGTTGAAAGTGTCGTATTTTAGAAATGGTTCAAATGGCAACGGGATGCCAAGGAGCGGAGCCTTTGGGACCATTTTATGCGAAAGCCGTGATGCCTGTAGCGTGAAATCGTTAAAAGTTTATACCGAAATTTCGTTTTTGTCGTCACTCCCATCAAAAATTTTTGAATGTATTTTAAAAGGATTTCTGATTTTGGGTTCCTTTTCTTTTGTAAAAATAAAACCACAATTTTGAAAACTCTTTAAAAAAAATCTCAAAACTTTTAAAAACTTCGGCAAAGAGCTTCGAAAGCAGGATTGAGATAAAGAGAAAGTAAATAATATTTGCCGCCAGGGCAAGTGAACCGCCCGAATTCTGCGGTGAAAGTTGGAGAAAGTAAACAAAGCTGTAATAAAGGTAACAAATAGCACAGAATGTAACATGAATGCTATGAAGTTTATGTTGAGTTAATGAAGGGCGGATGCGAGTCAACATTTTGTTCTCGGTAAAGGATAACCCAATTTGCCAAGTTGAATGACGAATGATCGTCAACATCCTGTATTGGATTAGGGTGAGGTTTGCTCTATTTGTCCTAAATTCTGTTTCGGTTTTTGTGAAAGCTGTTGTACATGGGAGGGAGAGGGAGTGGAGATCAATGGAATAATTTGAGAACTTATTCTAAAAACAAGTCAAGTGTTTTAATTTTCAAAAGGGAAAGTGGAGCTCTGGCAATTAATTTCACCGGTAACCGCGCTTCAGCAACATTCGCCATATTGCTTTCTCCCGTGACCGCCTGCCTCTGAAAGGGAACAGATTCCCCACGGAACGCATCTAATTTCTCCAGAATTTCAACTTTCTCCAGCATTTCAGCTCTCGCCAGCATTTCAGCTCTCGCCAGCCTTTCAACTTTCTCCATTAGTTCCATTCACCAATCAAAACCAGAAACAGTGCTACAATGTCAGTTGCAATCATGCGAACTCATCCTCTTCAAGAAAAAGAAAACCCAAAATAGCTCGTATATCTTCGCAAGAAATTTCTTAGAAATGATCTTCTCAAAATCCTTTCAAAAACTTTTTCAAAAAAAAATTGTTGAAAAATGAAAAATTGAAAAACTTATTACTAAAAGCTTCAAAGACTTTCTCTCCCTTAAGGAAACTCGTTTTCTTTCAATAATTATGAGTGAGATTTTCTATTTTAGCATTTACATGCACTTGGCTTTTATTGAGCATAAAAACGAAAAGTGAATTTCTGTCAGTTCTGCTGGAGCCATTTTCTCGCTAGAAATCCAACTCATATTTTATGGTTATTTTTCGAAAACCCCTTTTAGAGCCCTTTGCGTAGGCCCTTGTCTCTTCCTAATAATACGATTCCCGCTTCTCTATTACAGAAGTTGCACAATCACGTTTTTGCCATTAAATTTAACATTCCAAACTTTCTCCTTAACGTTTTTGTTTACGATACTTCCTAATTTCTCCCTTATTCATTGACTTTTCCGCTTTCTAAACTTTTGTGAGCTCAAATTGCACTTCATTAATAACCAGAAATTGCGTCAGACCGTGGACTTCAAAGTTTACAAAAATACCGTACGTTCCAATGTTGTGGAAGTTTGTTGTCATTTAAAACAAAATAAGTAAAAAAAAACAAAATAACTGGTAAACGATACAATTCAACTTTTCGAAAATTCAAAGTTGTAAATTTCTCGCAATTTACTGTACTGTTGTGCCGCGTATTATTTACGTGATGTTTTTTTTCTCTAAAAACCAAAATTGAAAATATAAGAATTTGAAGCAGTTCCAAATTTTGAAGGTGGTTTTTGTTTTGCCCTTTCAAATTGACTACGTTCCAAAACATTTTCATTTTTGGTTTTTGTTCTGCGGAATTTTGCAACCACTTGCTAGAATTTTGAGCTGGAGTGGTTTGTGCGGAGGGCTTGTGAGGAATTTTGTTAAATCTTAATGGCTTTTAAAAATTAATAACGCTCCGGAGCCCTGGAAGATGCTGGAGGCAATTTCTGGAGAAGATCGCTGATAATGGTCTGGAAGATCTTGGGCTGGAATTTGGCAGGAGCCATGTTCTAGTAGAAGCGGAAGTGATAGGAAAGTTTTGGCAGATAATGTTCCTTGGCCGGAGCTTTAGTGCGGGCGTAAAGCGTCTTTCGAAGCGATCTCAAGCGTCTTTCGAAGCGATCTCAAGCGGTTTTGGCCCTGCGGTAAGCGTCTGTCATCTGTTATGGCTTCTGTTATGTAATGATATTAGAAGAAATTTACGACCCAGCATCAGATGGGCCTTTGGGATGAGTATAAATCAGAAGAGTGGCAGGGTCCTATCTCCTAGGTCACTTCTTGTTGGTGGTCGCAAATGAGTCACAGGCCCTTAGACAGGGGCCCTTCGCGAAGGGCGGGAAATGGTCATTACCCGAGAAACGTGGACATGGCTCTAAATGACCTGCTTCAGCGAAAGTTCCAGGCCAGAGTCATTACTCTTTTCCCGAAATGAAAGTCCCCACTTTTCAACGACAACTTTCCATTTTGAAAGGTTATTAAATCTAATCGTTCTATTAGAGCAAGGATTAGAAAAACAATTCAATTTTCAACAGCCTTTTCGTCATTTCAGTCGGGACCCTTCAAGGGTCTTTTGATAGTATCACTTGCTGTCGAGCTGTTGTGCGTTTGTTTGTTTCAAATCCCTAAAACAAAGCCTTCAAACAATTTTTGTTCATATGAAAAACAATTTTTTTTCAGCCAAGCCAGCTTTGCGCCTTCACTCATTAAATATTCAAACTTAACTTTGCTGCAGCAGTGGAAGCATTGCTGTTTCTAAAAAAAAATTTAAATTAAAAATTTCAATGTTTTATCTGTTTTTATCTAATTCAAACAATGGTATGGCTATGGGGGGACAAAGGACTACAAAAGGTGATTTCATATTTCTCTCAATTAGGATAGTCCATTCGAGTTTTGAGGACAGTGCAATTAGCAATTATTAAAGCCGATAATGTACAGAGCATTCTTTGAATATTCATCGAAATGAAACTTGTTATCTTCCCGACGTTAACAGCGGCCAGAAGGTTCACAAATGTAGTTTTTATGCTTAACTGCTCTTAAGAGACGCTCTGTACATCCTTCTTTTTTTTGAAAAAAAAGAGAAAGAAACGGCGCACAACTGTCGCCGATTCGGTTTAAATTTGAAGTGAATTCAAGGGGACTTTTGGTAGTGTGTTTTGCTGAGGGTCGTTGCTTTCTCCAATTCAAGGCACAGAGGCGCAGTGAAAGTTACAAATTGGAGACATTAAGGGACAAATGAGGGAAATCTGACCGAAAAAACAAAATTACAAAAACTTTTTGTCTTTTTCCAACTTTCTTTTCTTGCTTTTAATAGAATCTAATCAATTGCCGGGAAAGCAAAGGGGCCCCCTTTCTCCAATCCTCCCAATTTCAAGTGCCTTTTAACAAATGGCGCTGAATTGTAATAAGTTCTCCACTTTCCTTGTCTTCTCCATTTCTTCCATTGACCCTTTCTAAAGGGGCCCTTTGAACTCGGAGCAGGAGCCCTGTACACTCTATTTGCAAAATGAAACCAACCTTCCCTGATTTCTTTAGTTGAACTCAAAACGAAATTAGTCACTTCAGCAACTTTTCAAAGATCTTCAAAAGTACCCAAATCCAATTCATTCCACCCGAAACCTTTCCCTCAAAAAACAGCTACATCAACAACTTTCACCGATTTTCTCTTCTTTCTCCTCTCACACTTTCTCCATTGAATCTAACTTTGTGATGCCTCGGGATCATTGTCGCTCAATATCGATACATTTATGACTCCAAAATACCATGGCCAGCTTTCCAAAGTGCACATAAAACCTTTGCTGGAACTTCGCTGGAGGGTCGGAATTGTCCAGGAAGGGCAAAAAAATGATGTAAAAAAACGAAAAACTTGGGTAATGAAGGTCTTAGATGAACCATAAGATAGTTCCGAATGTGTAGAATCGATCCTAAAAAAAAGGACATTTCCTGGTGCATTTTTGGAAGGTTAAATAAAATTTAAGGAAATTTTTGGAAAAAAAAAATCAAAATGCTTTACGACGACCCTTGAGGGAAGCCTGACCCTTGACTTATGAGTCCTTATAATTTCCATTCTTATCACTTCCGAGCCAGGCGTTTTCTGAGACCCACTCTCCCCTCGCCTAATGGGTACATGGATATCTTGGTGCAATTTTTTGGGATTCCTGGAAGGGCTCTAATGCATGCTGGAGAATGGTGCTGGAGAATGATGTTGGGCTGCTCATATATCCCGGAAGAGAGCTACTTCCGCCTGAGTTCCCTTCCGAAGTCTATCCTTGTGGTGAAAGTGGAGAAAGTCGTATGAGCATTTCCATAATGCTCCACTCCGCTCTTCGTTTATTTGAAAATTTTAAATTATTCCATTTCATCATTCTTCCCTTTGCAATGCTAAGGACAAATTGAGTAAGCAGGGCAAAAGCGGAAAGGGATTTGACAATGTACCGAAAATACGCTTTCCATTTGAGAAACGGAATTTCGTTTCATGTCGTCGTTTTCGTCTTCTTTTTCCATTTCGTTTTTTTCCGCTTCCGAATAATGCCAAGAAAATTGAAAAGTGCGGCGCAGGCCTCTTTACTTTTCTGCTCTTGAGCTTTCCAAGTCCTTGACCACCACTGGACATTGGGAATTTCAATTTGAATGATGCATCACCCTCTTACAATGTCATTATCGTTTCACCTCGGTTTTTTTAGATCATTTTTTTTTTGTATGAAAATGTGAATTTTTTCTGACAGCTTCATTACATTTCGGAGTATCTTGTAAATCTTGACAACGTGACACTAGACACTGATATCAAGTGAAAGTGGAGAAAGTCAGTGAAAGCTTTTGGAAATGGCTGATTAGTATTCTCCTGATGAAGGTATCCTCCGCCCACTGTCGCATAATTTAAGGAGAAAAAATAGGTAGAACCTTGATCCTTAGACGGTCCATAAATGGGCCGCGCACGAGCTTTGGATTTTAGTTTTTGATGTTTCTGGAGGTTCTTTGCGCGGCGAGCCTGCTTTCTCCGGCTGCTAAATCTTGACAGTCCGTCCGCTTAATAAATCAACCTCAAGTAGATCTGCGTTTGAAACCGCCGCGTCCAAAAGTTAAAATGGAAAACGTTACTTTTAAAAAAAAAAAGGTGCGCCGCGACTTTCTCCAACCGTCCTCTTATTTCTCTCGTTTGACTCTCTCTCCTTCTCTTGTCATATCAAGTTACACAAAGAGCATTTCCTAAACCAAGCGCTCTTTTTTCCATACAATAAAAAAGACAGGAGACGGAATTTTCAATCACTTTAGGAGGCCCTTTCTATCACAAGACACCCTTCCGGATCGAAAAAATTGAGCACACACCTTTCAAAAGAAATCCGCCATTTCCCGGTTATTTACACTGTCGCTTCATTATTTTGTGAAGTGGGCCCTTAAAGTCGTCCTCCGAGGGCCAAATATCCGTCTTCAAATCGTGACACAGGGCCCTTTGAAACCCGATTTCAAAGGTGACAATACTCCGTCGTCGGACTCATGTTTTTATTGGAAGGGTTGGGCAAACAGTATTTTTTGTGTGGGTGACAGAAGGTGTTAGTCGATTCAAAACTAGGGCGACATTAGAGTGACAAAGTTTGGGTGACACACGTGGCAGGGACGTCTAAGGGCCCAAATGATCTCATCAGGCCCCTTCATCTCAGGATGAGTTCCCTGATCCACGGAGAAAGTTGCTAACGAAAAGGGCCGGGGAAAGTTTTTCTGGCCCACAAAGTTGTAGCGTCAAAAATCGTACGTGGAGAAAGTCCGGCTTTCACTTTTGGCAGGCTCCAAAATTCTCCTGTTTTTTTTTCTCCCAAAGTTGTAAAAGCTCATTCCTCATGTCAAAATTCCGTCTGGAAAGTAAATCTCTCTCCACTTGAAGCAGGCTGAAACTCATCGTAACGTTTGAGACAGGCAAAAAAAAAAGTTTTGGATATAACCAGTCTGCAATCAGATATCCGCGGTGCTCTCGAAGGTTTGAATTTGATGAATGCTTCTCTCATTGGAAACGTTTTGAGAGAGAGAGGGAGGAGAGGAGGTAAAGATGATTAATTGATACAAAATAATTAAATGTGTCAGGGGTGGACAGGGGAGGCTGTCGGAGGAAAGTTTTTGAGATCTTTGTCTTGCTGGGAGGATGATGATGAGGGAAGCGTATGGGATAGATTCGGCGATAGCTCGATAGTTCGATAGTTGTTTGGAAAACTATCGAAAACAGTGATAAAGCACCTCAGTTCGCGGACTGGCTTGTTTGGTTTTGATATAATAATTTATAGGTAACTTTTTTTCTAAGAATTGCTGTCACTTTCATTGCCCTGACAACGGGAAGAAATATTATTGAGCTAAATATTTGCAGAGAGAAGTCAAATGTTTGCGGGGGAAAGTGAGAAAGCGGAGAGAGAAAGTAGGTTTTTGAAGTGAAAGCGAAATTTATTCTTCTGCCGCCGCGCTCTTGAAAAGAAAGTAGAAATTTTAGCTCAAGGAGTTCCGAGTGAGGGATTTTACTTTGGCGAGTTTGTTCAAGATTTTCATTTCCTTGGAGTATTCCAAACAAAATAAGCTTTCACTTTATTTTGTTTAAAAAACAGATCAACTATTTATGTCTAATTAGGCTTGAGTTTTAGAGACGCACCGAAACGAAAAATTTCTTTGAACAAGAATGCCATGCCCAGATAAAAATTACTTTCACTTTAAAGAAAAAGAGAAAGTAATAGTTAACGGGAAATTCACGAAAATGTTATTTTAGTGAATTTGAAAATTCTAATTAAACTTATTAATTAAAAATAGTTTGAAAGACTGGTGGTTTAAATAATGCAAAAGAAAGTGGATATTTTAAAGAGTCGAATTAAAACAAAAATAAATGTTAAAGAGTAGAATAAATAAAAAATACTAAAAGATAATCTCTTCTGAAGTGAATTTCAAAATTTCAAATACCAAGACCGAATTGAAGGACGGAAGGCTTTTGAATATGTAGAAATTCAAACCTGAGTGAAAAAAGTGAAATTTAGAAAATACTGACATGTCTATAAAAGTGCTTTTTGTTTTAAAAAGTTTTTTTTAATGAAACAAAATACCTTTGTTCTTTTTGGCAGAGAAGCCATTTCATGTCTGTTGCTGAGTGCTCCGAGGCAGCGTACAAATTATTGTTGTACTTTTCTTATGACAGGTTAAAGACGCCTAAATGGCCCATTTCCTTCAGGTAGAGCCTTGCAGGGCCCTTCGCCTTCTCTCCCTCATTATCATGATTTCAATGGGGGCCCTGAATTGTTGGAAAAGTTCGGGGAAAGTTGAGATTTTAATAAAGTCCTCCTCCGTCCTTCCCTGCATCCACACTGTCCATTTCCCCTTTATGGCTCCATTCTCCTTCAACTTCTTTTTTAGGAGAAAGTTAAACGACTTTCACCTTAAACTTAATGGAAATTACCTCTCAATTTTATTTCTTCCGACCAGGAGAAAGTAGGAATTTTAAATACAACGCATCTTCCTCCCTAATTGCATTACTACTGCTTTCACTCCCATCCTCCCAAATTAATCCAAACGGATTTAAAACGAACGAAAAAATTTCAATTCCTTTCACCGTTTTCTCTTCGTCTTTACTTTCTCCCACCCTCCAGCCTCCTACGATTCGCTTTCACTAAAATTCGTTTTCACTAAAATTACATCACCATTCTCTCTCGCCGTCCCATTTTCGGGATGGTGCTGATAGAATCTTTCAAATTCATTTAAATCTTAAAAACAGAATTACATCCGGATCAAAGTGGAGAATCTCGTCGCCTTATAAATCACCGCCCAATTCTACATTTGGGTGTAAAGTAAAGACTTAGCATTTCGAAAAAAAAAAACGCACAGGGCCATAAAAGGACTCCTTTTTTTCTTAAAGGAAGAAAAGAGAGAAGATGGATTGAAAACCTCTTAAAATGAATACAAATTAGAGTGAGAATAGCCCCCTTGGCACTTTTTTTTGAGTGGCTCAGATCTTGAGCGAGTAGATTTTGAGTAGTTAGATTTTGAGTGGTGGATTTTGAGCAGTTTGATCGAGCCCAAGTTGGTAGTCATATAATTTTAGGGCAGCGTTTCCTGGAATCGCTGTTCGGCTGAATCGCTGTTCCGCAAGGGGCGGAGCCTGAGACGTTCTGCGGGAACTTTGAGTCTACTTATCGTCATTGTTTTGCTCAAATTCGTTTTCCCTTCCTATTAAATTGATGCTGTAAGCTGTGCACTCAAGTGACATGCTGTGCTCTCGGTCGATAGGCGAGCGTCGAGCGGAGCATTAAGACGGTTTTTGGCGACTGGGAGATTCCCTTTCAAAACGATTTCCCTGTGTCTTTTGGCAACCAAAACTTCGAATTCCCCGAACAAAAAGACATTTGAGAGTGCAAACAGACGGAAGTTTCGTTATGAATTGAAAATACAAATGAGAGAGGCCTTGTCTTGCCTTTTATGGGCCCTTAAGGCCCCTGTCCCACGATATGGGCCTTATGGATAATTTTAGGCCCAAGTGACAGGTCTAATATTGTGGAAGCCAAGTACTGCCTCCCTGAGAGGAGACATGCTGCTCCAGCACAAAAATGAGCGGATGACTAATGCCTTCAAAATACCAGGGAACATAGCTTTGCTCTCGTGTGTGTCATACATGTTTTTACAGTGACGAATTTGGCTTTGCTTCAATACATTTTCGAAATTTCGAAAATTAGGGGAGGATGACCAAAAAATGCGTGAAATTCCCCCCCCCCCCCAAATGTTCTTTCTTAATAATTTTATATATCATCTAACTGAAAACCTGTAATCTTGTAATTTGCTATAGCATGATCTCTCTTTTAAAATTAATTGGCAACAGCGCTTGAACCCTCTCACTTAGGTATTGCTCTTAATTTGAATTAATGCTTTTGATTTTAAATTATTATAGCCAAACCACCCCGTTCTGGGATAGGAGGACACAGAAATTGAATTTACATCTTCTTGTCATACGATGGGCTAGTTTGGCTATAGAGAATATACCTATTAGTAATTGGAACTTTCTTTCAGAATTGGTTTGCAGTATATTTTCCTTACATGGTATTCTTTTTTTAACTTCAAAAAATTTAAATGTCTGATTTTAGTTTTGAAGGCAGGTAAAATTTTACAAATTTGTTCTAGGTGAGTATTATATGCTTTGGGTAAGCTTTTTTATTTTTATTAACAAAAATAAGCAAAGAGCCTTTTTTAAATAATCTTAAAAGAAACCAACTATAACATATTTCAAGTTTGTTTTACAGTTGCAGTTCGCAGCTTTCAAAAATTGTTTTTTTTAAATTTTGTACGAGGTGGCTTAAAATTCTTCATCACCTATAATGTTTGCTGAAAGTGCCTTAATGGCAGGAAATTGACGAAAGAATGCTCTCTGAAAATGCTTTCCACGTGAAAAACCTCCTGTTTTAAAATTAAAATTTAAGATGAGAGGTCAAAGGTCAATGGATGACATGTTCAAAAGGAATAGGAGAGAGGGCCGGGATTGAGAGAATATGAGATGGGAGTAATCTATTATGCAAAAGGTAAATGCGACGGCATGAAGCAGCCTGCCTAAGCTTCGCATACACAATAATTCCTAGAAATAAAATCCATTCGCAGCCTCCCGCTCTCGAAGATCCACTTTCTCTGGAATTCTTGAAAAGAAAGCATTTCCGCCTCTTTACAACTTTAATTAAGGTGACAGAGAGCGTTGGGGGTGATGGAGTGCCAGTCATTTGAATTTCCCGCATCCAGCAGCCACTCTTTTAATAGGCCTCTTTCCCGCCATTTTACAAATATTCAAAACGCTCCCGAGAAAGATATATTCCTAATTAATCATTCTCCAACATAAAGCATAAATTGGATTTTTACGTACTTAAATTTAAGTGTCGATTACGCCTACGCCGTGGCCTCAAAAAATTTTTACTCTATTTTTTTTTATAGTAATTTAAAATTTTTTATCGATTTAAATAAAAATTTGCTTTCCGAAGTATTTTTTTTTACAGAACTGTAAATTATTTGAAAAGTTTCTAAATTGATGTAAAAGATTTTTTGCAGCAATTTTTACCAATTTTGTTCTATCATATCCACAAAACGATCCACTTCAAAATTTTAGAATGTTGCGCAGCTTTGCCGAAATCGACGGCGAGAGATGGCAGCGTATATGCTAATTTTACGAGTCTATTCTTGTCTAACCCAATTATAGACAATTCAAATTATACCAATAGAACTCAAGTAGGGATTTGCTGCCAGGGCTTCCTTTCGGAATTCAAAATTGTACTTTATAAATAGAACTTTCTCCAAATCCCTCCATTCAAATTGAGCTTTACATTTCTATTTTAAATTTTGAGCCATCTTTGAAAGCATTTTTGGAAAAGCATTTTCCCTCCGAAGTCTCCCGAGTCAGTTGAGTTATTGAATATTGTGAAGTTATTTGAGAGAAAGGAGAAAGTTTTGTTTCTGAAGGACTTGGGCACAAAGTGATCTTTTTAAGTTATAAAGTGGGAGAAAGTCTCTGGAGGCCAAGTCCTGCACTTTCTCTCACTCTTCACTCATCATCTCAGATTTCAGTGGAGACAAATAACTTAAACCAAACTTCTTTCCCTCGATCAGACGCAAAGTGCTTCTTAGAGACATCTCTCGAGAGGGGTTACACGATGGTTACTTTTACAAAATATAGGGTTACTACGACACAATAGTAACTTTCCAGTCTCCTATGGAATTGTCCAAAAGCCAATGAGTCACCGGTGAAAGTTTCCTTCGTCTTTCATCTCTCAGAGAAAGTTTTCCTCTTGTATCTTCCCAGAATATCCAAATTTGCACTGGCTCTGAAACACCATTTATTTGTTATCTAGGTCCTGGAAGTTCGACAGGATGGTCACGTGCCATTCTTGTAGCATGGAACAATACTGCATTAAGAAACGTGCTTCTTTTTGTTCAAATAATGATTTTTCTGTACAATATAATATTTTTTGTTGTAACTTGACCTTATGTAAACTTTACTGAGGGAAAGGAAATAATTGCGACTTTCATTTTTCTTTTAGCAGTAACTCGTATATCTTGGACATTTACGGTATCGATCTTCATAATACTGTTAATTTGAGCCGTAGATCCGTGATTTACGGCCATCGGAATTGAGTGTGAAGAGGAGAAATAGTAAATCTTGAAATTTGAACTTCCCGCGACAAATAAAATATAATTTTACGACCTCGAAAGGGCCACGTTTGCTATTGGAGCTTTTACAAACAGAAAAATATTATGCCATTATTTTATTAAAACTCGACGTCTGAAAAGGGAGTAGCTTGATGGCGTTGAATTCGTTTAACATGCGTAAAATGTCTCTTCATAATTTCTCCGAACTTTCTCCAGCTTCAAAACTCCACTTTCACTACTTTCTCTTTTTGCAAATCACCCAAAGTCGAATTTTAGAACATGTCTACAGCATATGCTTCATCTCCGCTAGATTTAGCCCCTTTAATATCAACATTATAAACAACTCGCAACTGCTTTTTCCAGCAATACTTCTCCAGTGCAACTGCTCCAGCACCAGCCTTTTTAATCTCTAAATTATCTCGTGACAACTTTCCATAGAGTCCTCCTGCTCCACAGTACGAGGCGGAGAGAGCCCTTTGTCTCCCGGCCCTTAAGGCCTATTCAAACTTTAATTAAGAGCCTTCAAATGGAATCCGGTAGAAAGTTGGGCCCTGAGAGATGTTTCCCATTGTACCGGCGACGACGGGCCTGTATAAGCCACTTTACAATTTTAGAATTGTCTTGACAGAATAATTAGGCGGGAGAAAGTTATGGAAGATGTATTAGGCTTTACTGTTGCTGTAACAGTTTCCTGCAAAATCGATTTTCTTTCCTCTTATCATTCTCAAATTAGAAAGCTCTCAATAACCCGCTTAGGCTGCTGCTGCAGTGGCATAGAGCTACAATGAAGATTGAAGTGAAAGTAATTTCTCATAGCTTTCACCCTCAGAATTATAGGGATTAGTCTACTTTGGACACTTCGTCGTAAATTGCAGAGGAGAAAGTTGTACTTTCCCGTTTGAAGAAAAGCATTTTAGTTATTAAACAGCACTTTTTCCGCTCCCGTCAGAAATGCCGCAACCTCTACTGCACCATTGTCAGTTCACTAGAATATTTGAGGACTCATTCCATTTTAAGTGAAAGTCCAATTGTTAGTTGGGGGAGAGAGGAGTGGCCTTAAATAAATGATGGGTCCTTCTTCCTTTATTATTAAGACTAACAAACTGTTTGCTCTGGGCCCTTAGTCGTTACGAGTGAAAGTTGAGGGCCCCTGCAATTTGTCGCATGCTCCTTGTCTTTGGAGGTGTAATAAACCGGAAGTGAAAGTCTTTGAAAGAGAAAGTCTCTCTTACCTTGCCTCAAGAGGATACCCGAGACGATGAGAAGAAAATAGAATAAAAAATTGCGTGCTAGGTAGTCTGCTGAGGCCATTGTCAAGGGAAGTGCCTTTTCATAGTGGGCCCTTAAGACAGCAGCATGATCCTTTCCCTCAGTGTCTTACACACGCGGCGGCATAACCAAAAAAAAACAAATCACAATTTTGAGAGCAAGACCTAAGAAGAGCAATCTTGATTTTAGTTGATTAGTCAACAACACTGGAGGAGAAAGCATGGGAGAAAGTTTGTTTAGAATTTGAGTAGCCTCCCAAAGGAATGTAACGATTTTTCCATGGCTGGGCGGTTCAGTTGCTGCTAGAACTGCGGATTCCTATAAGTCTCCCACCGACCCAACTCCTTTCACTTTCTTTATTGTACACTTTCTCCAATGGCCAAAATCTTTCTTTCAAAGGAAACTGGGATTGAGTTTTTTTTGGCTTTCACTCCCCAACTTGCTCCATTGCCAACTTTGGGAATTGGTGGTGGATGGGAGGCCTTTCGTAATATAATACGAGCGATTAAGGGAGCCAGGGAGTCATGGCTCCAAGTCACTCCTCAGCGTAGGGATTACTCTCTAAGTGCCCCACCTACCGAGATTATCACACGACAATGGTAGGCCGAAAGTGACCTCAAGTGACACTGGCCATGGTGAGTTATGGTGGGCCACAGGCGTGGGAGACCCTTCAGCTGCCGCCCAAGTCCCCGTAAGCCGAAAGATGATGATTACTTTCTGGCATTGTGAATTTGATAAAGTGACTTGGGCCCTTGGCACGTGGACCTGTCACACCCCTTCCGCTTTCACTTCCTCCACAGGCCCTTGAGAATCTCGGTGTCTTTGAGTCTCAGGAGAAAGCAATTAGTCAGCGTCGGCCAGGTGAAGTAACTATTTCTGACTTTCTGGCCGAAGTTCTGATTTGTGCGAGTTCCAGAACTGCTGATTGCTTCCCAGCTTTTAAAAAAAAGGGTTTTTGGAGAAGTTCTGAAATTTTTAGAACAAAGCCTCCGAGAACGTTTTTAGAACAAGCTCTGTTCAGCACTGTTTTTTCCCTCGTAGAACGTGGTGGTGTTGAAGTGGCGGTGGGCAGGAGGGAGTGATAGGTCCGCTCAGACTGGGAAACGGTGTAGGAATGCTGTGTGTTTGAGGGAGAGCCGTGCCTAAGAGCGGAATGTTCGGAAGGAGACGAAAGTGAAAGCACGAGGGTGAAAGCACTCCATGATGCTTTCCCCTTTCCAGCGCCAACCAATCCAGAGGCACAGCACAGGCTCCTTCCGCCAATACTCGGCCAGGCCAGAAACAAGGTTTCGTATCGACCCATTATGAGGGCTATGCAGCCTAGGCCAACGCTCCGACTTTCCCTACTCCCCCACTTTCTCCACTAAACTACACTTTACTTTCTCCTTCACTCGCAAACCGCCAAAATTTTAGAATTGAACAACTTGGACCATCTTCCAGTTGTCCCTTCATAGGGATCAACCACTTATTTCTTCCTCGTTCAAAATTCGTAGCAAAAAAGTCAATTTTGGGTTCTTTCTCTTTTTTTCTAAACATTTAACATTTCTTGTTGAAGTATGAGTGAAAGTGCTAAAGATGCTGAAAATGAAGGATTTTTTTTGGGATAGCGTGATAAAGAGCTATTAGGCTTTATTGGCTTTCACCGGAAATATTTAAACAAGAAGTGGCAGTAATACAGTTTTTTTTTCTTTTTTGTATTAGATTTTAATACCTGCAAATTTCGCATACCTAAAATGAATTTAATTTTTAACGTTTTAATTGTTACAAATTTTCATTTTTTCATGGTACATGTATGACAATTTGCTTTTCAATTTGAAAATAAAATCCTAAAATCGGAAGAAAACATTTCCGAATTAGACAAATTTCGGTAGACAGAATATGAATGACTTCGAAAACAGACGAATTTTTTCCCCTCAATTTGTTACGCAATTTGTGTAATTAAATACAATTTTGACACAATCGGTTGAGTAATTGTAATGCGTAGACATCGAGTAAGTGGTTTTCAATTTAGGTTTAAATTAATATTAAATGAAGTATTGGAGTATTTATTTTTATTGGAGAGAGACAATGCTACTCGTTGAAGCTTTGTCTTCATTTGCAAGGGAGTGGCCGGTGAACGTTCCCTGCGGAGCACAACTCTCCTTTTATTTTCTGTCTCCAGTCTTCCAAATATTTTTGATGGTGATGGATAAATTGATTGAGTGATGACAAGAATAGATGGAGTCCATCTGTTTCTTTAACCCTTTCCAGCTGCGACTTTTCCAGTTCCCATTATTATTGCCCACACGTCCTGGACAAAAACTTCTCCAGGAGAGTGCGCCCTCGCCAAAGCGTCTCCAGCGCCTCGAATCAAGTGAGTTCAATTAAGCTCCAGCGCTCCAGGCCACCTACTAATTATTATTCGTCTGGGGAAACATGGGCGTTGAGGTTAATGATGTTTTGAAAAAGCACTTCACCCTTCCCTCATTTCGACTCCATCCAAAAATATATATATTTTCGTTCTAGTGAATTCTCGTAGAATTCCAGTTTTGTGAATTTTATGTTTTAATTTTCGAATTTCAATTTCATAAAAAAGCCAAACAAGCCCATCACATGCTTAAATTTTCATAAAAATAAATTAAATTCTGAACGATAAAAATCGAGCAGAAACGCACATGTGCGTTTGCAAATTGCATGTGCGTTTGCTGAAACGCTGAAAGTTCGAAACATCAGACCCTTGGCTCAGACTCTGCGAGGCTTCCTCTTCCTCTGATTCCATTATAGACCCTGAATTAAAAGCAATTCAATAAATCCTTGTAAAATATAGTTTAA
>VYYI01000178.1:0-43118 GCA_021029175.1 Bilobella aurantiaca | reverse complement strand
AAACAAAGTCGAAATTCCAAAGAGACCCTGCGCAGCCAGCAGAAGTGGAATTTTCTCTGCGCGAAAACTTTTTAAACCGAACCTTTAAATAGGAAAGCTAACTGAAAACCTCCCACTTCCCCAGATACCGTGCTGTACTGTAACCCGTTCGAATTCGATGGCTGTGAACTGTTTAATATAATTTTTTTTATTTCAGGTGGTGGGAGAGGATTTGGAGGCGGAAGAGGTGGACGCGGTGGAGGTGGCCGAAGTTTTGATACTGGTCCTCCAGAACGTGTTGTTCCATTGGGATATTTTACCCACCCGTGTCAAGGGGAACTCATCCTAAAAGTTACGTTGGATGATGTGCCATACTTCAATGCCCCCGTATATCTGGAAAATATTCAACCCGTCGGGAAAATTGATGAGATATTTGGGACGCTCAAAGATTACTTTGTCTCAGTCAAATTAAATGATGACGTGAAATCAACATCGTTCAAGGAGAAGGACCAGGTAAAGGAATTTCAATTTTGTGTGTTTTCTTTTGCAGAATGCAGTAAACTAGTAAACTAATAATTGCTTTCATCCTTATTTCGTATTCTCCAATGTTTTCAATATTAATATTTTTTATTTGTTTCAGTTATATATCGATCCAGCGAAAATTCTTCCCCTCGCGAGATTCCTGCCAGGAAATGAAAAGCGAGGTGGGGGTGGAAGGGGAGGGCGAGGTGGTGGACGAGGTGGCGGAGGACGTGGTGGTGGTCGCGGTGGCGGTGGCGGATTTGGTCGTGGAGGCGGCGGACGTGGTGGATTTGGTGGAGGTCGCGGAGGAGGATTTAGCCGTGGCGGTGGCGGCGGCGGTCGTGGTGGTTTCAGTGGTGGGAGAGGCGGTGGTGGAGGATTTCGTCGATAGCATTTTCTATATTCATTCGATATTTCATTTATATCAAGACAAGTTCTTTGAAATGAACGAATATTTTCATTCTTCTCTAAAGGCGGATGTGGCGGAATTGTTTTTATTATACAAGGTACGTCGTCTCAATTGAATTCTTTGGAACTCGTGTCGTTTGGACGTTTTTGCATGGAGTAAGAGAGACAAAGACATGCAATTTGCAATTTTGGAGATCCTAAGTTAGGTTGTGAATGAAATCGAAAGAGGAAACTCTATAGCAATAACAAATATTCACATGCTGTGAGTCCTGAAATTAGGTTAAAGCTACCTGGGTGTGTGTGGAATCCTTTGAGAGGGATGATGTGGATATTGAAGTGAAACAGGAGTTAATTGATGATTGGTGTATTTTCCCTCTGTTATCTCATAACAGCGCCCTTAAATCTCCACAAAAACAATGATGTTAATT
The DNA here is from genome assembly GCA_021029175.1 of Bilobella aurantiaca. Classification (NCBI taxonomy): domain Eukaryota; kingdom Metazoa; phylum Arthropoda; class Collembola; order Poduromorpha; family Neanuridae; genus Bilobella; species Bilobella aurantiaca. Next base: position 41,781 of record VYYI01000178.1, on the reverse strand, counting down.
CATACTTGGAGGTATTATACCAACAACAAACGGAAATTGACATCATTGGGTCCCATCTTAGCAGCTTAGCTCATTTCCAATTTTGAAGGCGTCACTCTCACAGTTGAGTTGTTCCCAGAAGGGTTGTGGACAAATTGTAGTCCAAATAATATCCTTTGCAATGAATTTTATCCAACCATTTAATTTTACGCATTTTGGCACTGGATTTACTTCCGGTTCCACTCTTCAGTCCCATCAACTCGGAGGCTTGGGATCATTTGGCGGAAATCGCTTCGTTGAGTCTCCAGCCAGATTAAATAACGGTCTTCAACTGGATCAATACCAATATCCGGGATCGGCTAGCATTTTACCTGAAAGTATCAGTTATGATGGATCGGGGGATTATTATGGAAATCCTCATTCAACGCTTTCGACACCGGTAAATCATGGAGCAGAAGCAGAACCATGGCAAGGACTTGATGACAAGGTTTCTTCAACTGCTCAACCACGGTCACGACGGCGAAGACCAAAGAAAAGGAAAAACTTGCTCAATAGCAGCAGCTCCAATGCCATCCCACAAATTACCCGTGTCACACCCATCGAGGGTCCCATTTTTGCAAAAGACGGCTTCGTCCCTGTGGTACCCCTCTATTCGTACCCGTCCGTTAACAACGGCACTTTCTACCAGATTCCGGTAAGGGGAACTTATTGCAGAGTAAAGCTGTTGATTTTGTGTTACAATATTTACATCCACGCGGTATCTTAATTCCGAACTTAAATCTTAAGAATACTGCCACTACTGAAGGAAAAAGTTGTTTAAAATTAATATAAGGAGAGAAAGCTCCTCAAAATCACTTTCTCCTCATCGATGCTTCCTCACTTAAAAATCGTATCTTAAAACCTGCCGAAACGACTTGAATTTTAATTGAATTTGAGTTCAAAGGAGTCCCATTTGGCTTTTAGTTGTTTATAAACACGAAATCTGTTTATTTGACTTAAACTCTGACAGGGCATCCCGAGTGGTTCTCCAAGTACCGAGGGAATTTGTAAAGGAATGCATGGAAAACGGTGGCATTCCCTGACACTTCCGTGTTTGTTTGTGGAAGAATGAATAAAACGTTAGTTTAGCGTTAGTGTTTAGGTCCAATTCGGCAGGACCCCAACCCCGCCCTTGGACTCATTCCTAATGTTTCAAGTGGAAGGTCATTATCTAGGTGGGGTCATAATCAATCTATCTTTTATTGAGGTACTTTAAAGTGTAGCAATTAAACCTTCAGACACTTTGAGCATTCTAACAGATCCTTTGACTCATTCATTAATATGATCTCTTCCTACACTCCACTTCCGTGTCCACTTAGCCATACTCCACTATACTCAAAAGGACTCTCCTTCATTACAAAAGTGTCGAAATTAGTAGTCGATTAATTTAAATTAAATCATGAACCCTTGCCAACTTCTTACATTCACAAGCATCTTGGAGGGATTGATTTAGCACTGACAGAATTCCGGACTGCTGTCGGGAATATGCTAAATCAAATAGGATGTCCAGACGGAAGCACTTAACTCTGAAAAATAGGAAGCATTTGAGCATAGTACGTCCTTAAATGCTTTCTAGGTCCTTTCTCGAACAGCATTTAGAATTTCTCAAGTTAAAATTCCAAATCCCCATGTTACAATCATAATTATGTGTTTTAGCCCGTTACTAGACCAGGGCTATGTAACAGTGAAGGTTGAGGGACTTGGTTAGTCTTTTAAGCGGTGGAATCCAATTAATTAAAAGTATCCACCCTGTTGGACTGAATGCTAAATTGGGAAAACGGTGAAAATTCGTGGAATTGTTGCAAAGGTGGCCTTGATATCTAGCAGTCCATGACCGAAGAGTAGATGCATGAAGAAAGAAAATTGAAGCATCTTAAAATTGCGTCCTATATTGAAGGGGAGGGTAGTCAAAGTTAGTGCGACCCTTAAACGCTTTGAGCAAGTGCCTCTTCGTCGGCGTTTTTAGAATAAATTAATTACTTACAGTGCTAAGAAGTTCGCCAAATTCACTGCTATTGAAATCAAAATAAGGATGTTTGCGTAAAAAAACGTACAACGTTACAGTACATTTGAGGTTGAAATTGCCGTTTGTTATGTGTATTCGGAGCATTATGGGTATTCCGTACAATCTCTATTTGTTAACCTTGGTGAGAGTCCTTATTATCGTTTTAAGTATTTAAAAAGTATTTGTATTACAATTATAAATGAAGAACTGAAACTTGAGCAAAAACTTGCGTGAAAATGGACGCCAACGCCACTTGCTCTGGGCAATGATTGGGCGCTTAGAAGTTATCAAGAATCACGAAATCTAATGAAACGAACGACTAACGTCTAGTTTCTCTAAATAAAAAGAAATTGGCAATTCGAGCGATTCTGAAATCAATTAAAACAAATTTTCAGATTCTATGGACTGCTCTTTCCGTTGCACTCGGCTTGGAGGTGCGTGGTGAAATTCTTCGAGGCAAGTTTCTTTTTAACATTTCAAAAATGAACCAATTTTTAATTCAAGATTTCTAAAAATGTGAAGTAGTACTTTATATGATCTAAACGATTTTGCTTGCAAAAGGTTTGCCATGCATAAAGCGTCACAATCAACTCTTCTGCCCGACCGCTGGAAACGCTTATCCATTGTAAGTGTTATCAATTAAAATTAATTCTGGGTTTAAAAAAATAATAATCGAACCATTTTCCATTCACAATATAACTTTAATTAGCTTTTAAGCAAGTTAACGGAGTACTAAAACGTTTTACAATGTGGCCTAACGTACCCATTCCTTTTCAGGGACAAGATTGAAACATTTATAGACGAAAATAAGGCACTGATAAAGCGCATGTATGGAGAATTTGTGATGCTTAGCAACGATCAGGCAGATGATGTAGTAGGTGGCTACAGTCGACGCAGGAGTGTACGCGACGTTTATGAACACGAAATCCACGAATTTCCCGGCGGCAACGTCTTCGTCAATCAACATTCAGCATCTTCTGAAAATGCAACAAGATTTGCTCGTCAAACGGTAAATCCGCCACAAAGTGGCCAACCAACAGAACAGCCAAGATCAAGCCGGTAAGTGCGAAGCCTTTGAATCTATTTAGGCCTTTAGTAATTCATAACACTAACAGCAATGTATTCTAGAATCGACTCCTGCGAATCGAAGGTTGAGATCACGACTCCGTACTGGGCTGCTAACTCTGCTGGGAAAGTACGAGCCATTGTAAACACCAAGCATTTCGAGCAAGCTATCCACCAGGAAATTTGCACCAAAAGTGTCACGACAAGGTGCATGGGAGAATGCGGATGCGAACAGAAGTACAAATGGCACAGACTTCTAGCCTATGACCCAACTAACGACTGTAAAGGCGTCTTCATGGATTGGTTTTTATTTGGTAGCTGTTGCGTTTGTAGATGTAATCCATAACTCGAGATTTTGTTTTGCAATTTAAATATAAACGTTCACTTTCATCACCGCAGGAAAAATGAAAGCTTTAAAAAATTTATACGAACAAGAAATTTTTTATTTGTGTAAATCATAAAGAGCACACGTTGAATGCATAACTTAATTAAACTGAATAGGAACATTTTAAAACCTAATACATTTAATACGTTATTATGTAATTAAACATTACTAACTTGCCTTCAATTGGTGTCAAAGTGAATATGCGATGAAGCTACTTTTCTTGCTTGATTCAGTAGGTGATCTTTCCCACGCAGCTTCTGCTTTTTCTGCTCTTTCAACTTTGCTTTAGATAATGCCCAGTATTCATCGGTTTCTGCTTCTAAAGGTCAAAAGAAATTGAGCTTATTGCTAATGTAAATCTTCAATTCATAGTAAATAATTGATTTTTTATTTTATAAACCGCATACCTGACATCAGTCTTGCATTTCCAAAAACCGCCTTGGCAGATCCCACAAAGCTCGTTATTGCTGACGCTGCAGCGGGACCACCATCCAATCGGACAATGACTTCAGTCTTGTTGTCTTCGTAATCAACGTACTTAACAAAATTTGACCAGTCAGGAGGGGTCAATTCTGTATTAATTTTTGACACTAAAGACAGCCTAGGTTCTGGATATGGGAGGGTTATATTGACACAAACGCTCTTGTACTGCCCGGTTGAAGTCTGTTCTGGTACAAATAAATGTTTAGTAGCAGAAGCGGAGGCACGTAATTGGGCCTTCAATTTCCCAAAATTTTCTCGTTGAAGATTCAAATATCGATTACGCAATTGACGCCAGTTGCGTTTCGGTAGAATTTTCAGTTGAATCAAATCGCTCTCAATCTTCTCATCATGTCCGGCAGTAGGCTTCTTTCGTCTTTTCTTTTTCTTCCCTTTCAAATCTGTTTCTGATGCAGGATTCGTAATTGCAGCGTCATTTGTAAGATTTTCAACTTTGATTTCCCTCTTTAAACTATGAGATTGGTCAGTAGAATTTTCAGAGACAATATGCTCATCTTCTAATTTGCTTCGTTTCGCAGTGATATCCTCAGATTCATCTAAATTTTCATCAATTGTAGCTCTGTCTTTGTCTCCCCGTCGCTTCCGTAAATTCATTCCTTTCTTGGGTTTCTCTTCCTGCTCCTCACTGAACGTAGAAATACTCATCAGCGCCGAAGGATCAATGTTTGTAGGGAGGCAGCCTCCCATTTCTCCGAACGCTTCCAAACAGCGCTTGGCAGCCTCCTCATCCTCAAATTCTACAAATGCAAAGCCTTTCGGTTGCCTGGATCTCTTGAACTTTGGGAGAGAAACGTAGGCAATCTGTCCAAATTCTTGAAAGATCTTCTCAACCCAAGCATGATCGACATGCAGAGGAATATTTTCGACGTAAATTGTACAGTTCTCCACGACAGTGTCGTCCTTCGTTTTGGAATCGTCAAATGGAACTTTTCTCTTCACTCCAGCCCCATCCTCTGACAATTCCAGCCTTTCCGACTTCTTCAGGGCACGACACACATCTTCCACCCTCTTTGTAAGCTGAGCCAATTTGTTAAATTTCTCTACAAAAATGCTTAGCGGAACGTACTCCGACTCCTGGACAATACTCCGCATTACCCTCTGCTTCGTCAAATTGGCATCACTGAAGTAAAATTCCATTTGAGATCGTATTTCTTTATACAGCCTTGACTTTCTTGGTCGCTGTCGGTGAGCTTTCGTGGAGCTTTCCAGGCCTTCGCAGTCACCGCTACCGATATCCTCCATGATGTATTTTCCAGTATAAATTTTCCAAGTATCGCCAACCTTCCACGGCCAATGATTTCCAAGTCAGAAAATACTAGCGCAGCGCAACGAACTCCTCGTTTCGTGTCACCGCTAGTTTGTTTGGTTGCCGGTTGTCCAGTCCCTCCCTAGTTTCAGAAAAGTTAACGATAGTTGAAAAACTGCACTTGGTCTACTACGGAATTGGATGATATGAAATTGATTACGTTAATTGTACTATTCACCTGTACCTCCAATTAACGAGCACTTAATTAACGGCACTTGTAATTGTTTTGGGACCCTTCTTAACATTCCCACTCAAAGTTCCTCCTTTTCCTTTTGCCTGAATATATCAATGGAATTTTTTTCTCTTCGAATACTGCAGTAGAGTTTTGGTTTGGAGGAGTAAAAGCACGCAGAAAATATCTCTGCTCAATTGACGATTTACCTAGATATTTTTGAACGTTTACTAGATTTCTGGATAGTTTAGTAGAGAATATACGTGAGAGATCGCGTTAATTATTAAAGTAGAATTAATTGAGCACTTAAGAGCGTTAATTGAGTTGTGTGAGGATTTGAGTTGCTGTTGGATAGGCCTATATCTGTGTGAGGCTATAGTGCTGCTTTACTACTTGTGTGCCTTGCCCTTTCTTGTGGACTTGGGCGAGGAGCAAAGGGAATGAATGGCTGCTGAGATCACTCCTCTTAGTAACGTGAATAATAAGGTAAAGGAACCGTAAAGAGAAACCAATCAGCCAACATCCCAGTCATCAACAATTACTAATTAATTAGTTAGTTAACCTCTCCTCCATTGGCAGGGATCAGAGGACCCCACATCTTCATCAATTTCAACCGTACTCCTCTCAATTATTCACTAGATAAGTTACAATTATTTATAGACTCGATTTCCTATCTCGCCTTTCTTCCATCATGAGCTCAAAGGTCTCTTCGTCAACTGTCAAAGGGACTTCTATCCCTCCAGGCATCGGAACAGCCTCATCAAGTACTAAACGCCTGTCAAAGGTCAACAAGAAGAAAGTTTCGGGGAAGACTGCCTCGGGGCCTACGGGGGCGGATCAAGGCAACACGGCAACTCTACTCAACAACGAGACGGAATCCGAGGTTGACCACTACATGACAAATCGTGCACGCGTGGATCCCTCCTGTGACGACCCAACGGATTCACAGGAGGAGCAGATCGTTGTCCACATTGTCCCGCCATCCTCTCCCGAAACACTCAAAGAAGCGTTGACAGACCAAGAGGATGACGTCGACTACCAGTGCCACCCTCCTGAGGATCACGATCCGACGGATCCAACATCCGCCTCCACATCGACACCAGGAGGTTCGGTGGTACCATTCGAATCACCCTCACAGGTCTCCTACTTGGAGGACGAGGAGGAATGTTCCGAAGATTGCGAGGAAGACGAGGAAATATCGTCAGAAGAACTAGGGGACGAGGAGGAGGATTTGGAGGACGAAGACGATGACGGAGAAGATTGCGCTAGTGATGAAATCAGCGAAGAGGAGGTCCAAATTTCGAGTTCCAGAAAACCATTGCCGCAGCACCGCCCCCAACTTCCTATTGTCGAAAGGACGTACAACAACAAGAGGCGGGGGAGAACACCAGGAAGTACTGGACTGAGTATTGGAACTGCAGCGAATGCTATTAAACGGGTTAGGGGAGTAGCTGGAATTCGTGCTACCAAATGTAATGCTGTAGGTCCTGGTGTTGGAGCCATTGCGAAATCTAAGTCCATCGTGAGCAGCCTTCGAAAAAATCGTCGCGCCTTCGCCAATACAAATCCCATTTTCCTTCACAATTCTTCCAGTGATGAAGAGGAGGTAGAAGATGAAGAAGATGAGGAAGTTGAAGACGAGGAAGACGACGATGAGCTGGTAAGAGTCGACCTTCAGGGAAGATATGACATTCTGCTTGATCCGTTTACCTGTCCCCGGCATTAGCTCTAAATTTCATCCGTATGCTGAATGCACTTAAATAGTGTCGTATACTTAGGGCGACGAATATCTAGAACGAGACGAGTCAGACGAAGAGGAGGAAGATGGGATTGAACCCCCTGGATTTCTTCTATCCACGAATCGAGATCCTTCCGCTCTTCAAAATATACCTCCCGATGCTCAAGCTCGACTAGAAGCATTTTTTGAGGCTGCAGGTGAGCTGTTTCAAGTCGAAACTTTGTCTAAATGAAATTGCCTATATGTTAATGCTATGTGGAATGTGGATGTAATGTCGCAGGGTTTACGGACGGGAAACTTATGTCGGATCCGGAAAGCCTGCGAAAATTAACCTTGACGGTCTCCTCAGCCCTTGGGGAGGCTTCTGCGGCCATCAATAGAATGCGTGACTCACAAAGGTAACTCATCAAATTAACTTTTAGCAAAAGCGAAATGTGTTCAGACTGGGTCGTTTAAATACCCGTTTGCCTACTTGACTTGTAGCGTCATTTTGTTCACACGAATTATGTCATAATTCGTAAAACTAAAACTCGAAGCCGAAATTATTTATTTTTTAAAGTATCTCAATAAATCAAGTAATCGTTGTAATTAGCGATTTTAATCTTCTTTTAACGAACTGATTTTACTCAATGTTGTTCGCTTTAAAAATTCACCTTGGGAAACGTATTGGCTATGTTTACGTTTAAAAATTAGCTTTTAGTGGACTTACCTGAGCTTTGCTCAGACGATTACTTTATGCGGCTATAGAAATTCGATTGAATGTTCAAACCTTACTCCTGCATAATGTTTAAGTCCAACATGTGCGCTTTTAGTTTTGCAAATCGTTTTGCAAAGATATGTTGCGCTGTTTGGTATAGCGTTTGCGGTGGATTGTCACTTTGGTTAAATACAGTATCATTATCATTTTACTTTAGGAAATCAATCGAAGAAGGTAGAAGTGATTCTCTAGAGGAAGGGGACAGTCTTCTTGCCCTTGCTTGCTCCTCCGGGTACTTCGAATTAGCAAGAGTAAGTTAAAGAAACGAAGTGAAGTGAAGGTTCTCCTGTCGAATTCCTGGACTGATTGTCGTTTCCAGGTTTTGCTTGCGATGGGAGCCAATGTGGACGACCGTGGAAGCAAAGGGGACCTAACTCCACTTATGGATGCAGCATCCCAAGGACATTTGGAAATTGTACGTCTTCTGCTAAGCCACGGAGCCGACGTAAATGCCCAATCCGCATGTGGTAACAGTGCCCTCATGTACGCATGTGCCTCTGGACATGTGTCAGTAGTGGAAGACCTTCTCAAGGCTGGTGCGCATGTGGAAGATAACAACGAAAATGGCCATACACCACTCATGGAAGCTGCTTCGGCAGGACACGTCCCAGTTGCAAAGGTGAGGAGCTTGCGGGTTGAATTATCCTTTAGCTAACTTAAACTTATACACCTGCAATGAAGTGAAATCGGGATTTGGGTCAGGTATATTTAAGCTTCAAACCGAACCATTTATTTCCCTTAGTGTTTAAACTTAGAAGAAATTAATTTAATTTTTTAATAATTAGCTTCTTCTGACTCACGGCGCGGGAATAAACACTCACTCCAACGAATTTAAAGAGTCTGCTCTCACCGTTGCCTGTTATAAGGGTTTGACTTTTTACCGATATATTAGTTTAGAAGATTTTAAGATTTGTATAATAAATATATAACATTTTTTACTTTGTTTTAAGGTCATCTTGACATGGTGAGATTCCTGCTCGAAGCCGGTGCTGATCAAGTGAGTTCCAGTGTTCATATATCAGTTATTCCTAATTGGCTTTGTGGCTTTCCCATGTAGTTATTACATTAGATTGTTAAAGTTAAGTTTTTTTGTGTATTCTGGGTGTTTGGTGTTTTGATTCGATCAACCCAAAATTATAAACGAAAATAGCTTTTATTTTACTCTGGTATCCAAGATCAACATGTAGTCATGTTGTTATGTCCTTTTTAGTGATGTTCTTTTATGTACTGTATGTAGTTGTCTTGTTTTAGTTTTTATTTTGGAATATATGGTATTTACTACTAGCAAATTGCTAGTCTTCCAGATGAAACTGAAAGTAGTTTGTACCTGCCACGAGCCCGAACACCAAATTACGATGGGTGTCACGGATCAAAAACTCAATTGTCCCAAAGTTACCCGAGAGCGCTTTATTAGAGTTAAGAGACGCGGCAAGATCTTAATGTGCATCTGTACATTTGACTGTTTCCAGCAACACAAAACGGATGAGATGCATACAGCCCTGATGGAAGCCTCAATGGATGGACATGTTGAAGTGGCACGACTGCTCCTAGATTCTGGGGCTCAGGTATGGTGGATCTCTAACTAAGACCGGAAGACCATGAGAACGTTTGGGCTTATTTGTTGAGAACTACTTATTTATAGGTTAACATGCCGGCCGATAGCTTTGAGTCACCTTTGACATTAGCAGCCTGTGGGGGTCACGTGGAATTGGCGGAGTTGCTGCTGGAGCGTGGTGCAAACATTGAGGAAGTTAACGACGAAGGCTACACTCCTCTTATGGAAGCAGCACGTGAAGGTCACTTATGCGTGGTCAAGACGCTCATTCAGCACCATGCTGTTGTCAACGCAAAGACAGAAGAGACCCAGGAAACGGCCTTAACACTGGCTGCATGCGGGGGATTCTTGGATGTTGTGGATCTTTTGCTCAAGGCTGGTGCGGAAATTGAACTTGGTGCCTCAACACCACTCATGGAAGCATCGCAGGAGGGACACATTCAAGTCGTTCGGTGCGCAAGCACAATTATTATTCTTTTAACTTTCATCAAACGTATACCGACTACGGCAGTACCTGCTTGTTGTATATAGTTATTATTCTTGTTAGCAATACGTCTTGCCGTGTCTTAATTTTACTTTAACATCCGCGAATATTGTATGTAGGTTTTTGATCGAGAAAGGTGCAGATATCTTCCGTGAAAATGCAGCTCATGACCTGGCACTGTCTTTTGCAGCCGAAAATGGCCACCTTGAAATTGTTCAGCTGTTTGTCGACCTGGGTTGCGATCCTGTAAGTCGTTTTGTTTTCGCATATTTTAGATTAGCTATTCAAATAATTAAGAAAACGAAAAGTATCCTCACGGTATATGTTATATGAATAACTTACTTTAATGGTTTTCGTTCGTGATTTTAGTTTGTTGTGTATTTTAGGAACATTTATCTGAGGGAGGCAGGTCACCTTTAATGAAAGCAGCGCGTGGGGGTCATGTTGAAGTGATCAAGTATCTCCTGGGGAAAAAGGCAGATGTAAGTTTTAAGTTACATATTTTATTATACTTCGGAAATTATACACTTATAAATCTGATAGGTAAATCGACAAACTACAACCAATGATCATACACCGTTGTCAATGGCATGCGCCGGAGGACATTTGCCAGCCGTGGAGTTATTACTTGCCGTTGGAGCGAACCCTTACCACAAGCTCAAGGTAGGAAATGTTTTAGATACATACATGCTTACGAAGCGAGAAGCAAAATATTAGTATTAAGTCACGTTTTAATTAAGCACAGAAAGCAAGTGTTGTAAAAGGTGTTTTCGATTAACTCATTGCATTGTTTATGTTTTTAAAAAATAGGATAATTCGACAATGGTCATTGAAGCTGCACGCGGTGGCCACACGTCTGTTATTCGATGTCTATTAGACTACATGCCACCGAATTCTAAAGCCAGTATGACTAAGACTCAAGCGGCAGCAAAACAGGGGCACATGACCAAAGTTGCTGGTTCAGGGCAAGGCAAGGCAGCGGTCGACCCTAAAATGCCACTTCAAGTGAAATCGTCTGTACTGAGAAAGTGTCGATCAACGTCAACGCTCGATTCTACATTGCCACCGGTTGTGACTTCTGTAAGATATTTAGTTATTTTTGTATTCATTTGTTATTTATTTCGTCGGTAAGTCAGGAATATTTAGGATGCATTGATTATTTGTAAATCCGTGAATACCAACTAGGCAAGTGGATTGGAAGAAAAGGAGACGGTAAAGGCCCAGTTTACCGACGAAGGAAAAGTTCCGCTATGCTCCAATCAGGCACTTCCACTTTTACCAGATTCAGAATTTTCACTTTCCATGGATCCGCAAACTCAAAACCTCGTGACAACAGATGGAAAGTCAGTCACTGTGGCCGACGGCAAGCCGCTAACAGGAAAATGCCATGAAATTGGAACCGGGCAAACGACACCAAAACCTGCCACTGTTACAGCTGGGAAGAAGCATCCTATACCGCCTGCAGGAATGTGTTACGACTGTTCCAAATCTTCAACAAGTAGTCTCCAACCAACACCTGGTCATGTCCATGTAAAGCGGCCTGCCGCTGTGGACGCTGTGGCGACTCAACAACATTGCTTGCAATCTACTTCCATTACTGCAGGGACGGTCATGCCCACTTCACCATCCGCATTTACGCCGTTTCCAAGCAGTGGTCCACCTCTGGTAGCTTCTCAGGTGAGACGAAGTGTTCGAGTTTTGATATTGAATTTTGAATTTATTCCCATATGAAACTTGTGGGAAGCTGTAGGTTCTCTAGTTTAATTTCTTTAATTTGCAATTTCCTGGATTTGGGACAGACTCATTTCGGGGCAATAACTTTACAGGTTACAGCTGCTACGGCTATAAGCGAACGTCCGAAGTTGAAATCAAAGCCCAGGAAGAATTCTCAACTTCAGAGCCAAAATCAGAGTGGTTCAAGCTGTCAGGGACTCAATTCAGCTGGGACGTCTCCTGGAAGTACAAGCGAAAAGAGTCAGATTCTGTCTCCAGTTGGATCCCCAGGATCTCCATTTGAACAAAGTTTACAAACTACCACTGCTGCCACCCCTGTTACTTCTACCAAGGGCCAAACAATCCCTCAAGTAACACCAACTTCAACGGGAATGGCAAGCGCTTTCGAATATTTAACCTTTTGTTAATAAGTCATGCTGAAAGCAAATGTCTTGGAATTACAGGTGCAGCAGGCATTATCAACAGCCGGAATTCCAGTGGAACTTAAGGATGCTAAGCTGGACTCAAGACAACTGACTCATATTTTTGCCCAACACCAGCAACAGTTTATCAAGAAAGGCAAGGCTCTTTTCCAAGGGCAAGGAAATCTCGATCAAACGACTGGGAACGTTTCTGCAGGATCAACCACGACTACAACAACGACCGTTGTTGTTACACATGGAAACGGGGAAACTGAGACAATTTTTGATGGAGAGAATCTTCCTCCTGGAGCAAATGAAGTAATTATGAACGCCGCTGCTGCGGCGTTTCCAATTGACTGCTTTCCTTTACCATCTGGGATTCAGGTTGGAAATAGACGGTGTCTTTAACCACGAATTATTAAATCATTTTAACTTAAACAATCTGATCTATCTTGTAGGTTGGTCACTCCGGCGAAGTTCATGTTCAATCGTACCAGGTGGGCGGATCGGGCGATAGTGCTACCACTACAATGCAAACTACCACCATTATTAATGCTGCTACCAGTTTGAATAACTTCCAACAACAAATTCTCCTTCCGCATCATCCTCCACCGTTGCCTGCGGCTATCGCGGCGGCAGCAGCAGCAGCTGGATTAGTTCCAGCCACTGGGGCACCGCCACCAGGTGCTCTCAAGGGACTACAGAAAAAGGAAACGCCTCCTGTAAAGCCTACCACTCCCGCTGTTGCTCCACCAAAAATATCTGGTACCTCTGCGCCACCGGGTCAAGCCAGAATTCCAGTTAACCAAGTTCCACCGGTTTCTTCATTGGCTGCACCCGTGGGTCAGAAGAAACAGTTGGCTAAGAGAACTCGTCCGCTTGCGCAAAGTGGTTCATGCTCTCGACAATCTAACCAACAGACCCAGACGCATGCCCATGCCCATGGACATGGGAAACAATCCGTTGCTTCTACCCAAACAACTATAACAGGTCAACAGGTGAACCCGAATCACTTTGACGTGAACCACGCCACCGAGTCGAGTGGAGAAACCAGTCTCTCAATTGCCGCTGCATCTGGACATTACGAAGTCGTGGACTTTTTGTTGAGTCGGAAAGCAAATATTGGTAACTATACATTACCAGATATCCACTTTGCGAATTATTAATAATTCCCTTGCCATTTACTGTAGAACACCGAGATAAGAAGGGATGTACACCTTTGATACTGGCTGCTGACAGTGGGTACGACAAGGTTGTCGAATTGCTGCTGTCCAGAGGTGCGGATATTGAGGCTCAGTCAGAACGAACAAAGGACACGGCATTGTCTCTAGCCTGCACGAAAGGGCGCTTTGAAGCCGTTGAAATTCTTATCAAGAAAGGAGCCAACAAGGAACATCGCAATGTGTCTGACTATACTCCATTGAGCCTTGCTGCATCAGGTGGTTACGTGAATATAATTAAACTGCTCCTGCAAAACGGGGCCGAAATTAACTCAAGGACTGGATCAAAACTTGGGATTTCGCCGCTAATGCTTGCAGCAATGAATGGAAATACAGCTGCTGTCAAGCTCCTTTTGGATATGGGATCGGATATTAATGCCCAAATTGAGACGAACAAGAATACTGCGCTAACACTTGCGTGCTTCCAAGGAAGGCAAGAAGTCGTCTCTCTCCTTCTTGAAAGAAAGGCGAATCTGGAGCATAGAGCAAAAACTGGACTCACGCCCCTCAGTAAGTTCAACCCTCGGTACCAGCCCTCCAAATAGTTTAACATTTTGATTTTGTTCACGTAAAACAGTATGATCACACAGAATAAGGAACGTATATGTTATCCTTCATTTCAGTGGAAGCAGCGAATGGTGGCTATACCGAAGTTGGAAAAATTTTGATTGATAAAGGGGCCGATGTGAATGCTGCTCCAGTTCCTGCTACAAAAGACACTGCTCTCACTATCGCAGCTGACAAAGGGCACTATCGATTTGTGGAACTACTTTTAAGTAAGCATGCTATGGTGGAAGTTCGAAACAAGAAGGGATGTACGCCAATGTGGCTCGCTTGTAACGGGGGTCACCTTGACGTGGCACAAATTTTGTTCAAACACCGGGCTGATCTGGACGTTCAGGACAATCGAAAAGTCTCCTGCCTCATGACAGCCTTCCGGAAAGGTCATGTTAAACTAATTCGTTGGATCGTGAAAAACGTCCAACAGTTTCCTTCCGACGCTGAAATGCTGAGATTCTACGCTTCAATCCAAGGGGAAACTGAGCTTCTGAAAAAGTAATTCCCTGATACTTGTATAATTATTATTATTGATTAGCATTAATTACATTTTTTTTACAGATGCGAACAATGCGGAGATTTTATTAAACAAGCAAAAGATAAACAAGCGCTTGAAGCAAACAAGAATGCATCCATTTTGCTGGAAGAACTTGATCAAGAGAAATCTCGAGAGGAGTCGAAGCGTCAAGCTGCAGCCAGGCGTCGTGAGAAGAAGAAGAAGAAGAAGTTAGAGAAGAGACAAGGCCCAGCTGGTGAGCAAGATGACGATGAGTACGACCAGGATGATGATGATGATGATGTCATCAATACCATGGACTCTGGGATTGACGCCAATTCCTTGGGCTCCAATTCCAGCGCAACTGGGAAGAACAAGGAGAATGTGTCCACTTCAGGCAAGCCCGTCAAAGTTGAAGGAAGTGAAGAGCCTAGCATCAGCGCAAAAAGTCGTAAACGACGTAATCGGAAGGAAAGAGAAAGACAGAATCAACTTTCTACTACACCACGATCGTCTGGTACCTCGCTACCAATTGAGATGATATATGAGAGCAAGATGCCTGTGAACTTTGTCCTGCCGGATACCAAAGACATTTTAAGGGAGAAAGACAACAAAATGGCTACAACAGAACCTCAAGCTGAATCCAAAACGAATGCAATTGCGAAAGGGAAAGATAAAAAGACTAAGCGGGATGACTTTGTTGCACTGCAAAAAGAATCTACACCCACTTTTAACAAAGTCCCTACAAGGTAAATACGTTCTTAAAATATATTACAATGCAATGACCTTTCCAAGATTTCTAAGTAACTCACTTTTATTACAGCGGACTTGTTCACACTTCCTCAAAGAAAGGGAACAAAGTGCTGCCAGACTGTTCCAAAGAAATGACTTCCCAGTATTTTGAACCTATGGTTTCCAGCAGTCGAAAAATCGCTGCCAATTTTGATACCACTGATAGTTCAATTTTCTCCTATGGCTACGTTCAGCAGCCTTTTGCAAAGTCTGCGAGTACAGCCACAGGAAGCTCTGGAACAGTAAAATCAGGACGTAAGGACGATGGTTGGAAAGAAGTAACGCGAAATTTTCCATCTTCCAAATCAAAGAAAGTTATTGTTCCCTCTTCGGTGATATCAAGAGTCATTGGTAAAAATCCAACGCTTGATGAATACGAAAATATTTTGTAACAATTCATTGCTTTTTGTGGTAGGCCGTGGAGGATGTAACATAAATGCAATTCGCGAGGCCACTGGAGCACATATTGAGGTTGAAAAGCAACAGAAAGGACAAGTTCAGCTGGAACGCACAATCCAAATAAAAGGTACCGTTGATTCTACAAAGCAAGCATATACTTTGATCACTGCCCTCATGAATGAGCCGGATCTGGACGTTAAGAAATTGATTCCACTTTCTGCCGCAACACCAATCGCGTCAATGCCGTTCTCTACTGGAACGTTTTCAGTCCCGGTGACAACTATGCCTGCAGCGTCGCAACGTGCTTCGACTAATGCCCCTGTCTCAAGTACGGTATCGCCCACTGCGTTTGACAATACGCCATTCTCAACTTTCGTCTCCAGCTCAGTACCGAGTACGAAACCTAATTTTCTTACTAATTTTAAAAAAAGCTTCAGCCAGGGCAAAAGTGTTAAAAACAAATGCGTCAGGTTCAAAATATGCTTTTATCAATTCACTGTCACGAATACAAATTAATTTAACGAATGACGACGTTGAGATTTTAACAATGTTCTTCCTGATGCAGGTAAACCTAAAACGAACAAACAAGCGTCGCCTCCTGTGACAAGTCAGATTTCACCAACAGTCAAGAAAGCAGCAGCAAGTACCGCATGTGATGGGAACTCTGCTGGCATACGGAGCACATTGGATTCCACTTCTAAAAATTTCGGACAAACAACGAAACCAGTTCTTGGAAACGCCACTCCAGTCATTTCTACTGGATTTACGGGTACGACTTCTGAGATGAATCCTGCAGTAACAATAGGCAGATCAAACCAGCAGCGGGGCAGTATAACTTCAAACGGACAGGTCTCTCGCGGCAGCATAACTCCCACCATAACTTCAATCACCTCAGGATCGGCTTCAGGGTCTCCTGTACCATCTTCATCGCCTGGCTTGGGGAGTCATACTGATGATACGAAATTGGTTTACATGTCAGGAGCATCTGCTAACATGACACAGATTTTCACAAATACGATGTTGGGCTCTCCGACGAACACTGCCGTTGGTCAATCGAAGGAGTCTGCGATTCCGTTAGTACCAACAAGCTCTCCAGTTCATGGAGCACGGAATTCGTTAATTGGTTGTAGTGTCATTGGGCCCCCAGGAAGCGTTCGTTCGAGCTCGTCAGCGGAGAAGTAAGTTTTCATAAAACATCTTACAGTGCAGGTGTAATCTGGCTTCTACAACAGTTTCTGTAATACTTTTAGTGCTGAATTACTGGCTGATGTGGCTCAACAATCATCCCTAGCTCTTGAGTATTCACCTTTCAATTACACCTTCAGTAAAGCTCCGGGTTGGTTACCTGGAGACATGCCGCAATCAGCATCTGGCTTGAATAACTTCGGTTCTAATAATTCGCAAACTATGGGATCTCCGCTGGGCTCAATTGGCTCCGGTCTCATTCATAATCCCATAAACTCATCTGCCGCAAGAGCTATGAACTTTGCATCTGTTGCGGCCTCCGGGATTTCAGCTACAAGTCTCAGCACAGCCACAGCCCAAATGTCCCACGCAGGACAGCAAAATGGAAGCTTGGTTGGAAGCTTAGCTACTGGACTGACAAGTTCCGTTTCCTTAAGTGGGAAAGGGATTTGCGATGCTTTGTTGGAATCCGACCTCCCTAAGGTATTCCTAAATTTAATTTTAATGAAAGAATTGATCGCTGTATACAAAGTAGTAAGAGTTTGTTTAACATTTTATCTCGTTATTTATCTAGGGAGATGCTTCCAAGGCTCCAGGATATCGAGGGAACACGGTAAGCTCTCCTGTGCTCCGTCCGTTGCAGCAACAGAATCAGATTCCACACAGTATGGAAAACAACCCGCTCTCCTCGCAGTTTCCAGGAGTCCAGACTAGTGGTGGCATCTTAAATTTGGGAAGCACTCAACCAATGGTTGGTTACGGTGGACCTGGGCGAAATCCTTCAATGAACATTGGAGGTTTGGTACCTAATTATGGAATGGGTGGATTCGGTCAAGAAATCGGTGCCCCTGGAAGTCTACCACAGGGTGGATATGCGGCTAACAGGTTCGATAATTAAGAATTAGCCTATCACACTCCCCTTTATTTCAGTTTTTGCTTTTATATGTTCTGTCTTAGCAGCACTTGTATGCTTTTGTAAATAATACTATTCTCTGCCTAGGCTTATTCTAATCAAGACAATTCGAATGAATTAAAAGGTTCGATGGTTCGAAGCTTTTTTATTTATACCGCATATCAAAGCAAGAGTAACTTCGGAAAATATACCCATTTCTTGCTTGCCTTTTATTTAGTATGTATGTATTGAATTATGCTTCCCATTGAAGTGCTTCTTACCTCAAATTTGATAGTGGGTTCTAATTGGGATATTTTTGGGTTTGTGTTTTGCTTTCGAATGTACCTCTGGGCTCCGGGTATCCCAACTAATGCAAAACAGTGGTGCTATCCCTCCTGTCGGCATTTGCTCGTCCCAAGCATCCGTTGAATCATCTTCAACTCTACCAACCAATGTAATAATGTCCTCCAGGCTCAACCCAAGGGCTCCATGCTTCACGCTGCCACAGCACTCTAAACTGGGATCACCTACGCAACCCGCGATTCCATCTTTCCAGCAGAATATGCCACCAATCCACAACCAACAGCTCCATAATTCATACAAAATCAACAACAGCTTCGGAGTTCGCACCAACAACTTGCTACCTGGAGGAAGGCAAGGGACTACAACGGGATTAAGTATTCCGACCTGGAATCCTTACGGCAACGATTCTTCCGTAGTCGATTTGCAGAATCTAGCCGTCCTGGCAGCATCGACTGGAACTTTAGATCCACAGCTGATGTTTGCGGGCGTGGATCCAATTGTTCACGACAACTCACAACACAGTAAGTAAATAGTGATTGGCGGCATCAATTCAGAATGCATTCTGGAGTGATCGATCATTGAAAAATCATAATGTAATGTATTGTAGAACAACTTAAACCGGATGGACGTCTTCCGAGGCCAATCGGCGGAGAAAGGTCATGGAAAAATACAGGTACTAACCCCGGAGCAGGGAATCTTAACATGGCGCCCTTTGGAACATTGGACTGCATGGACTCAAGTCAAGTCTCACCCCCACAAGGCACCCCACAGCAGTCACTGCCGGGTCAAGGCTGGATGGGTTCAGTCTACGCCCCACCGCAATTCACCCCCGTATCAAATCAAAATCCAAACAATGGAATTCTTGGAAATCACCAAAGGGTGGGGGGAGGTGATGCCAGGAATTTCTTGGGTCGGCGCTTTGTCGATGAAATTGATCCGAACAGAATTGCTGAGCTACAACAGGTAGCAAATATTTGTTTTCTATGAAATATTGAATCTATGTTAGCTTTATCGTGTTCAGATGATCGATGGACAGCATCGAATGATGAATGGAGGACTCCCTGGGCCTCCTCCAATGCACATGGGTGGGAACATGCAACATCCCGGGATGATGTTCCCATTTGGACCGCCCATGGAAAATATGGAACCACACTTAGGCACGAAGATAGATCAGCATACAAACTCCTGGGACGCCCACTTCCACATTGAGGACAAACATAATATGGTAAATTAAGGGAAACGACAAAATAAGAATTGCATTGCATCATTTACGTTTACATTGTTTTAAAGAGTTGAAGAAACTGAAAGTCAGTTGGCTATGGTTAGATTTAAAGCTAAATAGCTATTTTGTTGAAGTGTTTCAACTGTGTTTGTGTATCCATACTAAGGAATGATATTTATTGTTTTTTTAAAGGGCTGGAATTCGAAATGGGGAAACTGAAACTATACCTCTCGCAGGGAAACGCAGATGAACAATGTCATGTCGTAATATTAATTCAAATCCTAAATCATGACACCTTATTACCTTGGTAGGCATGCAGTAAAATGAAATTTGATAGAAATGGCCTATCTTCTACTTCATTTATTTAATACTGATGGTGTACCCCGTTCTACTAAAACTTGAAATACAGCTTTAATCAGTAAAGAAATACGATACCGGTTAAACTTTTCGTTACCGAAAGCATCCTCGTTCGGGTAGCATTGTCTGATTCTGTTGCACCACCAATTATGGTTATCGACATAATTTACACGAAAAACTTATTTCACCGCGCATTTAATTATGTTTCATTTTGAGCTTGTTTTTCTACATTCTTCGTCAAAAAAAAGTATTTGCATGTTTGTTACTTTCTAAATAAATTAAACATCGACACGATTCGCTTCGCCTTTTTTTATTATTTCATTGCGCTTTCCGATGGCAGCTAGAGGTTGGTTTTGGTAATAAATATCCGAAGTAAATCCTCCAGTTGGAGAACTCAATGTCAGTTGCTAGCAAACGGATCTGCATTCTCAAAAGGATCTTCATACCTATAGTTCTTGAATGGATCCTCCGTAAATTCCAGGCGAGGAGTTAAGTTACTTCTATTTGAACTTTTGGAACTTTCATAATTATTGTTGTTTTTCCTCTCCTGGTCTTCATTATTTATGCTACTATTGTTGAAGCTATTCGTCCAAGCCTACATGGTAAAATCGGCGAAAATGAACCCAAAATAAAATAACAAAATGACGAACTCACTAGTAAAATAAATGAAGCAAAATAAATGGAATAAAACCAATTATTAGTATATTTTTGCGTGAATATTAATGTGAATTTAGCTCAATTACCTGACTATCGAATTGAGAGAAATCAGCGAACCCTTCATCGAACTGATCTCCTTGAGAGAATGGATCCGGCTGTTTGGCTATATTGAAAAAGACGTTTGTTTTGATTTGTTTTCAAGTCGATAAAGAGATTATTCGCAATATTTTACGTGGTTGGGGACGAGCCGCTGGAGGTGGAGGCCGGGCCGGAGCATTTTTTGGTGGAGCAGGTCTTGGCGGGCCTTTCTTAGGAGGTAGCGCAGGAGCCACCTCGGCGTCAAATGGAACTGCCCCAAATGGGTCGCTGCTAAATCCTGGGCTCAAACAGGGCGCATTTCTGGCACCAGCGGGAGCAAAGGGATCATGGGATTTAGTAAACGAGTCCGGAGATTTTACAGGAGCGAAAGGATCATTATCCCATCCGGAGTTACTGCTGGATATTGGTTTAGGCTGAGATGTTATGTTGTTATCGAAATGGTGAGGAAATCCGTTGGATGTATGTCGCACATCATTATCATTGTCGCCATTGAAATGTATTGACGTAGGAACTCCGATCAATTCATCAAATTCAGACTTGACGTCTCGCAATTCCGGTTCAGTTACAGTATAAGCATTAGAAGACTCTATTGCCGACGTATACTTGACGATAGAGCTCTTCATTGTTTGCTCAACATCCGTCAAACATGTAAGTCTAGTATTCGACTGAAAAAAAACTTGGTCAGTTAAAAGTGGGTTTAAGCCAATTATTTTTAAGTTATTAATATTGACTAGTAGCTATGCCTTACTTGACTTATTTGAAGAAGCGTTTCTTGTAAAAGAATTCCAAGTTTTTCAATATCGCGGCCACAACTAGCTAACTGTGACTGCAGTTCATGTTCCTCCTTGTCCAATGCGTCTAGTTCTGCCGCTTTTGATGATAATTCCGACTCTTGTGCGACTAATTTGACTTCCTGTTCCTCGGCCTGAAAACGTATGGCCGAAACCTGGAACATCATATAATTTTTATTTTATTAACCCTTGAAAGAATTCCATTAAAATCCAGCCAAAAAATATCCACCTGCCCATCCAATTCACTCAATTTTCCATGGGCAACATTTTTCTGATTTTCCAATTGTTTGAGTGTCGTTATCAACGTGTCCAGTTCGGCTTGCAGCGATTTGCTCTCGCCGGATTTAATTTTCTTATCACACTCTTTCGCTGCAATTTCCATTCCTAGAGCCTGCTTTTCTTGAGTGAGTTCGTTGATTTCTCTAACTAGTGCCTCGAACTCAGGTGATAGTGCAGGCTCAACTGGAACCTAGTTGATTCGAAAAATGACAGAAAAAGTAGATGTTAACGTTAGTTAAATTCATACTTGTGGCGGGACAACTCCTGGTGGAAACATCTCTGGCGACAAGACATTTGGTGGATTTATTCCTCTTAAAGCGTTTGAGACGAGCCACATCGCCAATGTAAACTGGTCGCCATCCAGCTTACCGCTTTGATCAAAGTCGCACAAGTTCCAAATATGAGCTAATGTTTGTTGTGATAGCCCGGACTGAAGAAAAACACCTAAAAATATTTCAAACTTGCATGCCATCATTGACTACCAACCAATATACCTACACGGTGGCTTTGATATTGTATTAATCAACAATAAGGATCTTGTTCCTTTTAGATTGGATACCTTTAATTTCTCCGCCAGACACATAGCCATCTTGGTCCAAATCGGTTGAGTGGAAAAGCGATTTGAACTTTGCTCGTTCATCATATGGTACGACCCAGTTGTCTTTTACGGATATAGGAGGAGGTACCTTAGAAATCAGTGAAGGATCTATTGGCGAATTGCCGGAACCAGCTCCTGTCCGTTGTGTGAGGGCGTTAGAACCAAATGTTTGAAACTGTTGCTGCGAAATATCTCCGCTTGAAGGCTTTGGGGGAATTGTTGTTACTGGAGATAGGCGTTGACTCCGGAGCAATTCCTGGAGCTCGACAGGAAGGACAGATGGTAAGGCGACCTTCTCTTGCAGACTCTTGTATACTAAATGCAGAGCAATGACAAATTCCATTTCGCTTAGTGAACCGTCCTTATCTGCATCAGCCAAATCCCAAATTTTCCCTAGGGTTTCCACCGGCAGCTTCGAGTCTATTAGAATAGACTTAGCTTTTCCTCCAGGAATTTTTCCATCTTCGGGTCCAAGACTACTGTACATTTGCTTGTACTTCTTCATTTCTGCCTCTTTGACATCCCATGTGGTTACAGAAACGGTTGACGCCGCCGGTTGGGGAGACGGTACTAATCGAGGTGTTGTATTCGACGGAACTCCTACTCCTCNCTAATCGAGGTGTTGTATTCGACGGAACTCCTACTCCTCGTACTGAGCTCTGTTAAGAAAAAGAAACCAAGATAATATTTTTGTTACGTCTGCTCGGAACTATTCAGGCCCAAATCTTCCGGTTACAACAATCTTACCATCTCGGGCTCTGGAACACTGTCGTCTAAAATAGCTGAGAGACTAACGTCGCGTCCATTTTGGGCAAATGCAACCAACTTCAAGGCTACGTAGACGCCCAACTTGTCCAAGTACCCTTTCCCAGAGGGATCGGATAAATCCCAAATCTGAAATAAAGGAAATTATTTTGAATAATTCTTTACATTATAGTATAACTCCTCATGATATGGTAGCCAACCAGAACCACAACCAGCAACCAGTCTAAATACCTTGCTTAGAATCGCATCGGAAAGCGCAGATCTTTTTAAAAATTTCGCTGCATCCATTGCACCAACTTGTCCTTTCCCAGAAGGATCCAGTGACAGGTAATAGGTCTCGAACAGCGGGTAGTGTTTCCCCGCAACCTAAATATTATTCACACATTCTTAACTGAATTAACTTGACCCTTAGTTTAATTAAACCAAGATATTAACTTTCGCACAAAATAATGGTAGTTTACCTGTTTAGGTGTAAAGTTAGCCATTTCAACAACAACTTTTTCCCAAAGGATTTACTAACGATAATTTTGCTGTTAACTTTACAAATTGTGATCCGCCCCTCGTCCGGCTCGTTTTTACCAATTACCAATAAGCCCAATAAATTGTTGTGTATGAAATCTGGAATTATAAGGGATGCTGGAGAGGGAATTAACGTGATGTTGAGATGTGATAAGTCAGGGTCATCAATTGAATTGTTTACTCTTGACACCTTGTAACTTCTAATTACTTTGGTAGTGTGCTTTGCCTTCTGAGTCACTTGGTGTAAACTTCACGAGATCTGCCCTACCCACCCTTTCTCTCACTTTTGCGTACTTCGCTCCTCTTCACTTTCATCCAAACAAAGTGGATACCACAACGAGCATTTAAATCTTTGAGCAAATTATCTCCAATTACTAAATTGATGAAATAACACGCTTCATGCAATACTGCAGAATAAACTTCTTCAAAAAATGCTATGGCTGGCCGAGTGATTCCTACTTGCTTCCTGATGCTCCTTACTGTTTTCTATTGCATGTAAATTTTTTGGGGCATATACAAATTCAACGAAGATGTTCATTGATTCTTAAAAATCAAATGAGAAGTGAGAACACAGATGAAAATCAAAGAAAGTTGTTAATCGTTTATTCACCGTGATAAATTACATTTCTGGGGTCGAAGATAGACCAATCACCAATGTCTGAAGCTTTAAATAATATCATAATAAAAGGCTACCAGTGCTAATGCATGAATAGGAGACTAATAGGATTCTTAACGGCGCATACTTGGTGGCATCAAAGTATGATGAGTCGGAAAATGAGGGTAAGCGTAAACTGTGCTCGGCTGTCCACTTCTTGGATCCTGGTATTGGCTGTGAGCGCCGGATGTGTTGGCTGATCCATTTTGGCCGTGAATTATGGACATAGCATTTTGTGGAAGAAATGCTCCTGGCCCGAAATATGGGGCGAATGGTGAGTAATTGTGGCCATATTGACCGAATGTGGCATAGTTGTGAGAAATTGTGGCTGGAGTGGAAGTAGGAGGCATAATTCCCTGTGCTGTGGAAGTAACGGCATAAGTGGGGTTACTTCTTGAAGATTTAGATTTCGAAGAACTGGCAGGGGATGTTGAGGAGCATCGACGTTGCTTCGGAGCCACAGGTGGTGTTGGTACTGGAGGTAAAAGGTCTGATCTTCCTGGCATATTAGTGTGCATATTTTGATAGTAGTTCTGATATACTTGGGAGTTGACATAGTTGGGAGCAACAGAGGCTGCTCTGGAAGTGGGAGCTGGAACTGACATCAAGTGCGGCTGTGATCGTTCCGGAGGGATTGATTGGCATCGTTCCGCGAGTTGTTGAAGTTTAGCAATCTCATTGTAAGCATGTTGTGTCTGTTTGTGCGGATTCTCTGAAGACGAGCAGCCATGACTGTTTCTTCGGGATGCATTAGAAGGAGCGTGAGATTGTGCAGAAGCAGGCGTGGATGGTGAGTTAACCTGAGGTTGGCAGTGCGACATGTTTTGCCTCTGCTGATACGGGGAAGTTGTCGGTGATGGGTGTTGTTGAAGGTGACTAGGACGAGGGTAGTACCGGGAAGAATTGGCTGGAACTGTAATACCAAAAAAACAATAGTACAATACAGAAGGTCCGGAGCAACATTTTCCAATTCGAACAACGAAGTTGGGGTTAGCAACTCAACGTTGTGACACGTCAACCCAAAATTAATATTTGCATTGTAAGCCTAATTTTCAAACGTTTCTAGAAACTTTTTTTAAATAATATCTGCCAAATAAGAGGTATTCATTTTACAAAATAATTACCTTCAGATGTCAAAGGATTTGCCGGAGCCAAGGGTCGATGCTGTTGTGCTACTGCCTGTTGGTGCGCAGAGTGCCTTTGCATTTCAACTTGTGGAGAAGCGTGCCTCTGACCTTCGAGTTGTTGACAATATGTAGCAATGTGCTGCTGGTTGGGAGTGGACGGTTGTTGCGGATAATTCAGATGATTCAACGAAGATACATGGTCTTGCACTTGGGTAGAAGAGCGTTGCTGCGAGATGGCTTTTGCATTATAATGCTGCTGAGAATGTTGAAAGTGTGTCATATTTTGCGGAGATGGGGAACAAGGTTGGTTTAGTGCCAATTGTTG
This sequence comes from Bilobella aurantiaca, assembly GCA_021029175.1. NCBI lineage: Eukaryota > Metazoa > Arthropoda > Collembola > Poduromorpha > Neanuridae > Bilobella > Bilobella aurantiaca. Next base: position 16,421 of record VYYI01000178.1, on the reverse strand, counting down.
TGAATGAACTGCAGTTTGTTGTGGTGGCGGCGGGGTAATCGAGCGCTTGTGATAGTTTTGAGGCGGCGAAGATATCGGTTGCTGATGTCCCTGGTGTGGTGACACTTGCACCTGCGCAGTAGCATTAGGATGCATGCTCATCATATTGTTGTTTGTGGAGGGGTAGTTACTTCTCTCTGGAAAACAAATGGGCAATTATTTCAATACCGTCGTATAATCCTCAATTAAGCGCAAGCATTAAGAATGAAACTGGTAACTTATTAGCCTTCTCCAGTTATTAACCCTCCCTCGTAATTACCCAAAACCCATCACTATTATTTCTAGACATTTGTGTAATGTTAAATATACTAAAATCGTTTTGAATTAAAAAATATTATGTATTTAAAAACCTTTAATATTAAAGCGAGTGAAAAGAAAACGATGCTGGCGAGTGACGTACGGAAAGTGCGAACAAAGGGGACCCTTGTTCTGACTCCGCCCTAAATACTGAGTTTCTTTTTATGGGCTTTTACTCACCATGAGACGATTGCGACTGCTGGGGTAACTGGTGTCTCATTTGTTGTGCCTGAACTTGTGCACCCACGATATGGTCGGAAGGGAACGGTGCAGCGTAGTATGGGGCAACCGCTGCAGTAGTATTATTATTTACATGGTATTTTTGCTTCTGAGCTTCTGAAGCACAATTCACTTCTGCGTGGTCTCTTCCCATGGGTACGGGTTGAGGGGACATAATGCTACTCTGATCCTGGCTGTTACAGGCAGAATAACCTCCATCGTTGCTCCCATCTTTGTGATAAATATCTCCGTATCCATGAGGTGACTGCTGCGAGTATGTCGACGTTCCATACTTTTTACCGTCATAAACAGGTTCACCGTAATGCTGCGGCTGCTGTGGAGAGGGTTGAAGCTCTTGGACATTACCACGATGCTGCATAGGGGATGAATCTGAAACGACAAGAGTGATCATTTATTTCACATTCAACATTCACATTCATGGGCAAAAAAAAACATTACCAAAATTCCTAGCTGCCGACTGTTGGACGGGCGCCAATTGCGGACTTCGATTGCTCGAATCAACCGAGTCTCCACTGTGGTAACTTTGCTGTTGTTCCTGAGGTTGCTGCAGCTGCATCTTTATAACAGGCTGACGAACAAAATCAGGTTGTTCATGCCTTAAAGCTCCTTGAGTTGAACATGCCTGTCCTGATGACAACGTAGTATTAGTGATTGGCCCAGCTCCTACACTGCAAGAACTTGAGCTTCGATTCTCGTGCTCAAAGACATGCGTACCGCCCCCGCCGTTAGACGTGGGAACACTAGGCTGGCTGCTTAAGTCCGAGTCATCATACAAAGTATTACAACTGGAAGGCCCACTCGGAATAACCCGGAGACTTTCGGAATCCGGTTCTTTAGATCTATCAGGGTCCCCTCTCATTCCGTCGAACTCACAGTTTCCTCCTTCCGGATAACCTCCACGCGAAACACCAAAAGCTGACATCCTGTCGTTAAAATTATCGCTAGGCGTCTTTTGGTTCTGAAATAAATTGTATCCAATTCTACTGTCCTCTTGATCCAGCTCGTCCATTTCTTCCTCCTCAAAATTTTTCAGTGCATTTTTCCCAAACTCCTCTCCCTCTTTTGCAAGGTCTTCTTCCGAAATTTGAGAAATCTGACCCGTAGCATTCTTAGTTAGCTCTAAGCCAGATTCACTTCTCTCAAGTTTCTGCCGTTGGCGATCCACAATAACCGTGTACTTCTCAGTGTTCTCGTCTCTGAGAAGCTGGTTCCCGGGATTTACCTGGGAAATAATTCCTCCTTGGCCTTGAGAATGAGTCTTCGACTTTCCGTTCGTGGCACTCGTTGGGGCAACAATGGCAACCGGTTTCTTTTTCCGCTTGGCGCTTGCTGGAGGAGCACCCCAATATTTGTAACCTTTAAATCTTCGTGTCTTTTTCATTTTCTTTGTGTAGCCCGAAGTCAACGAGATCAAAGGCTTTGGGGAATTCGTTGAGTCAATTTTCTTTATCTTCCGCGGGGCGGACGAGTCGCTTGATATTGACTTTTCTTCACTGCTGTTCACCGAATCAGTAGCTGGCTTAATCTTCGACTGCCTCCGCTTATACCTTTCTTCCCGATCTTGACGCTGTTTTAACGGGTCTTCAATTTTTTTATCTTTAACTTTAGTTGACGTCGGTTCCGGAATTTGTGATTGTGTTATAGCTGAGTCCTGATGAACTTTCATAAAGCCATCTGGTGCGTTTGTCTTAATATTGCTCAACTTAATGCGCTTTACCAAGTCACCACTAGTTTGCTGTTTGACTTTTTCTTTGGCATTATTTTGCAGAATGCTTTCATCGTGGTTCGGATAAACGCGCTTTATGGTTTTTTGTGAACAATCCGTTGGAGTTTGAGACTGCGTGAATGACCTTGGTTGATGTACGAATTTAGATTTTGGTGACTTCTGTAAATCACTAGGAGGAAATCCTATGGAACACTTGTTTGTTGCCGAAACATCTGTAACTGAGGTTTGAGTATTGGCTATTCCTGTTTCCGTGGAATACCCAGACTTGCTACATTCATTATTCGATTCCTCGTCATCTTCGTTTCCTTCAATTGCCTTATTGTTTGTGCCACTGTCATCTTCATCGTCATTTTGGTCTTCACGTTCGTTAGCGTCTTCACTTTCGCTAAGATCATCATCTTCCTCGCCTTCCTCCTCATCTGCTTCGGATTCCCCGTCTTTACTCTTTGTCGAAGAAATTTTCACTGCACCATCCGTTGAAGTTTGACTTGAAGGTTTCAGATCTCGCTTTTCTGCTGATGATAGAAGCACCGGAGCAACTAATTTTCTATTTTCATTTAATGGGGAACCATCCCTCTCTTCAGCGTAAGTATAAACGAGTGGTCTCCAGCGAAGAGCATCAACATCTAGAGAAATTCGCGTTTTGCTTGAATTTGCTTGCGCATAATGTGCATCAACAACAGCCCAATCAACACAAAGGACGAGTCTGTATCCACGTCCAGAACAGCTCGGATCCTTAACTCTTCTCACAAAATTCAAGAGCTGCAGCGCTGTCGCAACATCCTGCCCACACATCCCTGTTGCTTGACTTATTTGCTGCAATATTAAATATCAGCATTCAGAAGAGTACTCCCTGTAAACTTACTCTCACACCACTTTACACATTCCTTTTTTCAAGTTTAAAAAAAAGAGAAAGATTAAATACACCAAATAGAATCAAAATTACATCAATTGTGACGAATGACACTTTTCGTAACTGATGAAGGTATTCCAATACACATGATTTCCAATACGCATGGTAAGAGACTCGACCTAGGTCCGAAAGAGGTTTCTCTGGTGTACCGAGTTGTCCTTCAACTTTTGAAAGCAGGTAACCTTTAAAGATATTGAATTAGCGAAGTATAACGAAGAAGCGTCCAGTAAGATGCAAACGTTAAAAAATATAGTTTTCAAAGTAGATAATATTAAAACTTACTAAAATGAATCAGAAATCTTCCAAAACCTTGCCGCTGGTAGTGTGGTAGCGTCATTATGCATGAAACGTTGTATCTCTGCTGACAAAGCTTTTCTTTGGAGAAATATCCCACGAGATGGCAGCCCTAAACATTTCATTTCAAGGTTATTTGTGAATTCATTGGTATTGAAACAGTTCGTTATAATAACAGGGTCATAAAGGTCAAAGCCGTCCTTACGAATTTATCATTCTTTGTTAGTACATAGAATAGAAATGGTTCGACATCGTAATATCTGCGGAATGAAATGTTAGAAATTAGTTAACTATGTTCTATTTGGTCATACATTAATTAAAAGATTAACGTATTACAAAGTCTTGTGGTCAAGAAACAATTTTGCCAGTAAACAAAGATTCTGGCAGTAGATTTTGTTTGAGTTGCCGTCCACCTGCGGGATTACAGATAAATAATAACAAATTAAAATTCAGCTAGATTAAATGTAGACGAAATTTAACACTGCTGCAGTTTTTTGATTTTGTTGCATTTTTACTTTTCATATACTGTTTGTTTATTTTTTCGAAAATGTTTCAGTGGAATCGTTTTAAATCGTACACAAAACGAAACGCTGTTTACCTCAAACATCGATACATCTTCTCCACGATAAATCTCGGTTCCAGGGGGATGTTTTAGTCGACATTTTGCTTGGTGACCCTTTAGGATGGCTTTTGTTTTTGTATATTTAAGACAAAATTCGCAAAGAAACAGCTTGGAAAGCCTGAAAAAATATTTTGATATAAATAGGAGCCTTTTAGTTGCTCCAGTGAATTAATTAAAGTATAATACCTGGCATACTCTTGCGGATAAGGAGAAGAATACCATGTTTGTATCTCATATTTTCCAAACTCTATGGCTTCAGGGCATCGAAGATCATTGTGATGAGTGGGTTTCGGCGTCGCAACTCCATTTTCCATAGTAATTAAATTCTCATCCGTCTCCGACTTCGGAAATCCAAAAATCTAATGGACGAAAAAATATACGTGAATCACACACGCAAATTAATTTATAAATATAGATGTTATCAGATTATGGACCTAAAGCAAATTTTAACCTAAGGTTTATACGCGATAATGTTAATTTAAGAAACGATAAAGTACCTTGGTTGCATTAGCTTTTGCTTTGTGGAATAGATTGACATCATATGCCGTTACACCTTCAGGTAGTGGAGCTCCAGCAAAGGTGACTAAAACATAAATCAAATTTTAGGTATCGTTTTTTTTTGGTTAGCACGCATAGATATGATAGATAGATGCTGGAAACGCCCTTGGTGAGGTAGGCATCCGCAATGGAACGACTTTAACCTACCGTTACCTATTTACGCCTATAAAACTATAAAAGCCGGCTGGCGCCCTACAATCGTTGCTCTCACCATATTTAAAAACTACAAAAGCTTACATTCTTTTTTCGCTTCAACTCAAAACTCACATTTGATTTGAAGCTTATATTCTTTCAAATACTCTTTGAAACCTTTGGAGAGCCGTAAAAGTAAAAGAATATCTTAAATAGCACCTAAGGGTCGGGGTCTTAAGCATTTTCGAATTTTGAGTTTTGAACGTTAGAAGAGCTTTAAAATTGGGAGAAAATAATAAATACAACATAAGGCAATCATAATTTTAAAAAATTTGCCCTGCCCGCACTCACGGACATGATCTCATGGAAGCGATGGGAGCTCCGCTGCCGCTTCCAATTATTTAGTGAATTTGTGACAGACAACAATGACAAATAACTTACTACTTCGGTCACTTGAATCGTTTTCTTGTTCTGAAAGATCAGACTCTTCATTCACGAGTTCGTCAGGACAGTTTTTTGCTGGAGGGCCGTTCGTTGCTTTTACTTGAAGGATCTTCGATTTACGAGCAAAGTTTTTGATTTCGTACTTCCGCTTCTTCTGAGTCTTGGCTTCAACTGAATTGGAGTCAGAAGTTGGTAGAGACCGCTTAGTAAGACGATTCTTCCGTTTTTGGTGTGACGGTTTCTTAGGCGTCTGATTCGCAGGACTCAGCACTGCAGATAGTGCTTCTTGGAGATTTTTTCTTGGTGACTTTTTTGGATTCAATGCCATCTCCTTGTTGGTAAACTCTTCCTTTACCAATTTGCTTTTATTTAAGGACGCACTGGTATTGTGCAACAATTCCACCTTTTTACTCGCCCTGGCGCCTACGTTCAGATTGTTCTCTTTTCTTGAAGTACCGATCGTTGCCTCTGTTTTGGTTTTTGATTTCAACTGCGACGTTCCCTTCTCTCCAGTAACACTTGGTGTAATCTCCATAGTGTTGATGCGAGTAGATTTCCGTTGACTGCCTTGAGCAGATTCGACAGTGCCGCTTCTTCTCTTACTCAAGGATTCCGTTTTCAAAGAAGAATCCTTCTTAATCTCAGTTATTGCTTTGACGGTCCTTTCCTTAACTAAAGCCGCCACCTTACCTACATCAACCGGACTCAATTTCTGACTACCCTTTCCAGTTTGCATCGCATACCGCTCAGAAGCGGTAATTCGGTAATTCGGTAATTTTTCGGTGACTCCAGATCCTTTTGTTCTGTCTGCTGTTGATTTCGGCCGTCCAACCGCACGCTTTATCAAAGTTTTTTTAAGTTTCAATGTTTTCACAGCTTTTAGCTTAGATTTTCGACTGGCTTTCTCCTTGGCAGCTTTGGAGCTATCCTTGTCGTCATTACTACTCCCCAATGTTTTCTGTAGGTGGCGCCGAGGGGATTTTGAAGTCCCCGCCTCCTCAATCGTTTTTCTCATGTTTCTATGTTCTGACTGGTTCAATTTTCTTGAACTCTTGGGGGTTGTGACTTCCTTTGAAACTTTCTTCGGTAGATCAGCATTTCGCTTAGCAAATCGTCCAGAAGGCGCCTCATTCCGGCTTACAGCCGGTAGAATAAAATCAGTAATGTGCGCCTGCTTTAAACTCGATTTTCTGGAACTGCCTGCAATTTCTAAATCTTCTGTGGATACCAGGATAGGAGTGACTATAACTGACTTCATTTCGTGAACTTCAATCACTTGACTTGAAACATCAGACGGAGGACTTTTCTTCGCTTCTTTCTTCAACTTCATTTGTTGATCGGGACTGTCTTGGACAGTTGCTCCACAACTCCTCGCATGTTGTCCGTCAGTTTCAATGTGTGTTGACCCCTTTACTGCCTTCGCTCGAGTGCTCTTACCTAGAGGAGTTTCCATACTAGAAGTAACAGCAGATGACCCTGCATCCTCACCAATGCTATGATCTTGAGCATCGTCATCCGACCCCTGATTCTCTGTTCCATCCTTCTTTGTGCGACATAAACGCTTCCGACTTGTAGGGGTGAAAAATTTAGTCAAAGCATCGATAAGACCTTTTGGCTTAATATCTCCATCGCTTTCCGTATTGTCTTCATTTGCGTCGTTTTTTACATCAGTTGCGAGACCGTACTCTTGTTGTTTCGTAACATTAGTTAATAATACAGAGGAGGTATTTCCAAGCGGCTGACCCGAAGAGTGTTCAGTCTCAGTTTGAAAATGAATCACAGGTTTTGCAACGTGTTTTACCGGTGACTGAGACTCAGTTCTCCCTGCAGCTTCAGTCTTTCTTGGTCGTCCGCGCTTCTTCTTTACGATTTCAGGAGACTCTTTCAATTGTGATGCATTGTCTGGGGTACAAATCTCGGGATGGGCAGCCTAAACGAAAATGAAACAAAATTTGTATTGAATAGATTTCTGGTATAATTTAGAGGTAATCTGCAAATCTTAAAATTAGGGATAATAAAATACGTTGTTGTTTGTTAAGTACCTCTTTACTAGAATGTATAGTACCAGAAGGAGAACTTTGTTCGGTTACTCGTGGATCCATGTCTTCATCATCACGGGTTCCATAGAATTTAATATTACCCGCAGGCAATGCTTGTGAGGAGACTTTGCTCAATTCATCGCAACTCCCAGCAGCACTTGATTCTCTGTCAGTAGTCGTTCCTGTTCCAAGATCTTTAATCCAGACGTTATCATCAGTACTACTAGGAGACTTTTCCATTGTTCGTTCAGTGTTAGTTTCCATGCTCTCAGTTATCGACATTTCAGATTTCATTTCAGAACTTGTATAGGCATCCGAGTAATTGTTATCTGTTTTCATTTCCGAGTACTCATTTTGCGTTTGTAAAGTCTTCTGTTGCTTCTCACTTTCGACAAGCTCCGACGAGGTTGTCACCTGATGTTCAGTAAGAGAACATTCCACTTCCACCGAGGGGTTAGGTTTGTCAAGTTTCTTTGTTGTTGTAAATGAACTTTTAGATTGAAGCTTTAACTCATTTGCCACCTTAGTTAGTTCAGTTCCAATACCTCCAGCAGAAGACTTGGATTTCTTAGTTGCATGCTTACTTTTTCGCCGTGAATGCTCATCTTCTCCAGAGCCGATAGGTTGTTTTGTGGGGGTATCTTTTGCTCCAGGGTCGGACTTATTTGACTTTGAAGAGGGGCTAGAGTTTGCGGATTGTTGTTTGGAGCCGAATCGGTAAAGTTCCGGATAGTTAGGTTCGCTGTTAATTTCGATGTTTCCCTTTCTCACTTCCAGATCAAGTGCTGTCAGAATATTTGAATGTAAAACTTCATATTTCGAATCACTTGATAAAGTTGGATTTGACGAAACGATGACGTGTGAATGCTGAATGTACTCTGTAATAAATTTAAACGGGAAGCCAATCTTTGGATCTGGATTCTTGTTGAAATCCTTTGATGACGTTGCTGAAGGTTCGATTTCGTTTAATTCTCTGAAAACCTTCACTATTAGTCTCCCGAAATCAGTTTCCGGAGACTCAAGGTCTATTGTCCTTTCGCTTTTAACACACGACTTATAGGCGATTAGTCCCTTGCTATAAATCTTAAGTAAAAGTCCGGAATTGACAACACGATCTAAATGTCTCTGAACTTGTTCGACTGCCACGGTTTCAAAGGGAGTGCTATATATTGGTGCAATTGGAGATTTCTGTGATTGGGCTGCAAGTTGCTCCTTTTCAGCTAGCAAACGCACGGCATTGTAAATTCGATCCAAACCAGGACGTTGCTTCTGCCCTCGGATTTTGTTAACAGCTTCCATCAACCACGCATCCCACTGAGCAGCTTCCTTCTCCTTCTCAAGCATCTTCTGCTTGTTTAGTGATCAGGAGTCGATGATTAAGGCCGCATATCACCTAGAAAGTACATTTAACGACATTAGGTTATTTAGATTCTAAAAGGTACAATTAAAAAAAAAAGAGCAGGGAAACCTCCGTTTTTTTGTGAAATCCTCCTCTTACATAGTCTTTGACCCGACCCAATCTACCAATCTTGAGTATAAAGTCGTAGAATTAAAATAGAGCAAATGCTACTAGCGCAGCGGAAGGAAACCTTACCTTCCTTGTATTTTGAGTTAATCGGAGTAGAGGAGCAAACCAAGCAGCTGACTGTATTTGAAATGTTGGTTTGCTGCAGTTGAAGATGATTTGATTTAATTGGTTAACCACGTTACTCCACTTGATTTAAATGCCTAATTAATTATAATTAATTATGCGAGGAAGAAGGGTTGACTCACCTGAGTTCATTGTTGTTATGTTGTTGGCGTTGTTAAGTATGGAAAGTGGACGGCGACGGCGGGATGAGTACATAAAGCATAGGAAGGTTATACTGTGTTTTTGATGAGATGAGTCTTTACGAAGTCACTCGCAACTCTCCCAAAGTCCTTCTTTCTAACATACAATCCCCGTATTTTCTTACCGTATGTCACACACTCACAAAAAGCCAGGCGGACTTTCGCAGTCTTTAATTCCACAACTTAAGCCAAACATCCCGTACTGGAACAGGAGGACTTCACTAATTTCTAATTCGTCCTGTTGTCCAAAGGACGGGATTGTTTGGCTAGTCTTAAGTAATGTTAAGGGAGGGCTACAGTAGCAGCTGTCCTTTGCTAACCCTTTGTCATTTTTACAAAGAATTTTATTTGGGGTTTAGTTTTGAAAAGATGTAAATGAATATGAACAAGGCACAAACATTGGCTAGTTAAATTAATGTAGAAACTGTGGTTTTAACTGCCGTTTCAATTGATTCAGGTTTTCAACTGTGACTTCTTGCAAATGTGGAACTAATTTATTTTTTGATCAGCGTAAAAAGACCCGAGGTTTTGAAGGTTATCACGAAATATCGGCCAAGGTGGATAATAAGAAAGTCTTACCCCGACACACCTTGTCTTAAATTTGGGCCGGTATATCAAAGTAATTAAAGTTGTTGATTACCATATTAATTATAAATCCTGGACATGAAGTTAAAAGGCGTGTTATCTGAGGAGAGCGTGATTGTGTTGGCAATGGGACGGGTCAGTTAGGTCCTTTTAGTAGGGTTGCGCACAGAGTACCTGTCTGGATAGGGTTACAATTTGAAGATGGTATCCCTCAACTGCGGCTAGACTTTGGAGCCCATTAACCCATCCTTGAGGGCCACTTACCCTTCCACTCTACGCCCAAATCAATGACTCCCACTTACGCCCCGAAACGACGCTCCGCAGCCAGTTCACAGCACAATTCTCAATGCACCCATCTTCAGCCCACAAACAGCAAAGAATCATTCCTTACAAATCCTCAAGAAGTACAATTGAACAGAGTTCATTGCGAGTGTTGAGTGCATACTTCGCTGAATAGCGCTATTGCATCTTTTTCCAAAATTAACATTTTTGTGGAGTGATTTGGGATCATTTTTTCTACACTACTGGTCACTCAATCCGCGTGGAAAGGTCAAGGGATCAGACTTAGAAAATCTGGATTAATTTAGTCGTTCTCAATAGTTGTGAAGATTGGTGAGTATCGTGATGTTTGCTCAATGCCAAACAGATTACCATTTTACCCTACTCCAGCCACCAATGTGATGTGGATTGTGGAAAAAAAAAACTATAATTCTCCGTTGCTTTTGCTGCTTTCTAGGGTCTTAGGATTAGCCATGCAGAATTTTGACGTGAAGACAGAGGAAGGTGATGATGCAGGAGGGAATGGATACTATGGGATGGGGAACGGTCAACAACTTGACGTTTCTTCGGGAGGAACGGGCGATGAGAACTTTCAGGATTTTGCTGCCGATGATCCGATTGATGATGGTGGTACGGAAAGTGGTCAAGGTCAGCAATCTGGAGGTGGAGATCACTTTGCCGCAGAAAACGTAAAGCGAGAGAGCATCGGCAGTGACATTGATGATAACCGAGCTCCTGGTACTGAAGGTGGCAACGAGACGGACCATGGGCACGAAGCCTCTACATTGATGAAGCTGAAAGGAAAAGACGACGATAAGTAAGGTTACAAACATTCGTTATTGATTTCAGTTTGTGATAATTACGCGCAATGAAGTGAAAATAGGTATTTCGTTGCTAAACAATTAACAGTCAAGGAGAAATAACTAATAAGGAGTGATGAAGTGAGATTCATTGTCAGTAGTGAACGCCTTAACCATAATTACTCTCTCAATCCAATCCACCTCCATGCTCCAGCAGCCTCTTGCAATTGCAAGTTAAAAACACTACAATCTGTCTTTTATCAACAATTTTTAATTTCTTTCATCATATTGATACTGGGATATCTTTCATAACTTTTATTTAAAATGTTTAAGACTTGGAAAAGGATATTCTGGCTCATAGGTTTTAGATAATGTGATTTGTGGTTAACGAAGATCAAGTTCAGAAAATACTGCTCATCAATCGCTCAACAATTGTCATTTCCCTACACCTTCAATTCAACGTTAAGCGTTAAATTTCTTCAATCCTGAAATTCTAATTATTCATTGGTGAATAACAACCCTAAAGTTATTGCCGAGTTTACGGACGGAGAGGTTCGCATCGTATATCGGGAGGCGTCTGATCGCTTACAATAAATTGTTGATTTCAACCGTTTCAGGTTCATATGGAGTTCAAAGTCTCTCTATTGACGTGCGCTCCAGCCGTATGGACGTCCAGCGCCTTAAGACATGGATTCTTAACCGATTGATTTTTAGGTTATCTTATGTTTTCACCCTTATGCAATCGCCCGGTGGGGCTGTTCCTTTCCGCTTTCAATTTCTTTATTTCCGACATGTTTTCTTTTACAACAAAGCAACGTGATTCCTTTCGTTTCGTGATTATTCATTATTTATACGACAGACTTCAAACCAAGACAATAATGTAAAATTGGTCTTCTCAAGAGTAATACTTGCAGTTGTTTTAGAGTTAACTAAGGCCGCAGACTAGTGTGGCGATAGCGTTGCGTTCGCGATAGCGTATAAGAGAATATAGAGTTTGTAATCAGTGTATTAAAACTAACGTTATAACGGTCGCATAAGTTTAACGTTATAACATCAATTCATAATTATGAATAAATTAAATTATAACGTATTCTATAACTTCACTATAGGAGGAAACTCTTCGTCGGTGGTTTAAGTTGGGACACAAAGGAGAGTAAGTAATCGGTTAATCAGTGTCCTATTAATCTTATTTTAATCTTGTTTTACTTAATTTGTCTTGCAGAAGATTTAAAAGAGTATTTTAGCAAATTCGGGGAGGTAGAAGGCCTAACCTACAAGACAGATGCTGTAACGGGAAGACCACGTGGATTTGCCTTTATTATATTTACCGAGCTCAGTTCCGTCGAGCAGGTTTTGGCAACTGGAGAACATGTTATAAATGGGAAGAAAGTGGATCCGAAAAGAGCTAAAGCCCGTCCTGGGAAGATATTCGTTGGTGAGTAATTTCGTAGACGTCATAATTTACTCTGTATTCTCTAATTTGATGGGTTTTTAGGAGGACTTACAAGTGAAATAAGTAATGACGAAGTGAAAGAATACTTTGCCAAGTTTGGAAACGTAGTTGACATGGAGGTCCCAATCGACAAACTGACCAATCAACGCAAAAACTATTGTTTCGTAACATTCGACGATATCGCCGTGTCACAGGAGTTGCTTAAAAATCCGAAGCAAGTCATTGGAGGGAAAGAGGTACAATTTCTTTTCCTACAATTTATCGAATAAGCTAACATCGTTTTGAATTCTATAGGTGGATATTAAACAAGCTGTGCCAATGGCTAAGCCACCTCACGGCGGAGGAGGATGGCACGATTCTCCTGTCGGAGGAATGCGTGGAAGAGGAAGAGGAGGCGGCTTCAGAGGCCGCGGTGGTTGGGGTGGTGGATATGGGGCACCAGGTAAAAACTTGGATTCCCTCTTATAGACGTAGTCGTTACGTTCTACTAAAAATTGTCCAAACCAATTTTTGTTATCTTTAGCTTACTCATCATGGGCTCCCGGTGGTTATGGAGTAGGAGGTGATGGATACGGCGGTTACGATTACGAAGGCTATTATGATGGGTACGAAAGCTATGGAGCTGGATACGACGCCTACGGAAGAGGTCGAGGGAGAGGAGGGTTTCCAGGAAAAATGCGTGGGGCAAGAGGGGTATATCCCCGACATGCGCCATATTAGGTTCACTACAAGCAGCAATAACGTATTCCTATGTATTCCTGCACTGTTTTAGAAACTCACTCATGATTTATAGTTATTTCTCAATCTAGATTTTAAAAACTTACTTATGAAGAATTTGAATTTTCGTTTAAGATTCATAATATAAATTGACAAATGAATATTAGAGTATAACGTTAGATTACACTTCTACATAACATTAAACTATCTAAGGTAAAATAAAAACATAAAGGTTGCTAGACACATTATCGCCTTCGCTTGCCTTTCCTGACACACCGTGGGCAATACCAATGTTCATTATCATCCGGGGTATCTGCGATCCCGACGCAAGCGAAGTGATACCAGTCGTCACAGTCGTCGCAACCGATCATTGGGGTTCCATCATCTTCACGCCCGCAACCCACCGCCGGACATATCCACACCTTATTGCCCTAAACAAATGTTTATAATTTTGAAGATTTCACATTATCAAGATTAGCACCGTGTAATACCAAAACTGTCTTGGTCAACGGGGCATGTCCATAATGTCAAACTTAATTCATACGCATGTATTGTTCTTATAGCCTAAATTGCATCATTTGGAGCAAAGATGGAGACAAAAGAAAAAAAAGATCCAAAAAGCAACGAGATTGTGGTTAGCCATGCAGAGAAAATCAAATAATAATGAAAATGAAAGAGTGAAAGCTTACGTGCTCATCTATATAAAATCCAACCGTTTCTGTGACGAGTCCAGACGATTGTGATGATGATGCTTTTCTTGATTTTGATTTTCCTGAAGTCTTCTTGTCGCCTGATACTCGTTCTGGCACACTTACCACAGGCGGGGATGGCACAGGTACCGGAACTTTGGCTACTTTAGGGGCTCTGTTTAAAATGCAAACGGGTACTAATCAACAATATCCATTAGCTTTGAATAAATAAAGCAGCTCTTTTTATACCTGGTTACAAGAGGGGAGAACCGTGCCAACTCCGGGGAGGGAGTCCGTGCACTAACAAGGTCTGCAATTGGTTTTATTGAAATTTTCCTAGGCTGTGGGGGCGGAGTTTCTGTTCTTTCGCTAATACGATTTGGACTGTCAATGGGCGTTGATGCATTACTATGAATCTTGAGCGTTAATTTCGGCACCATTGGTTCCAAATCTCTAGATTCTTTGCGCTCCTTCTTCTCCGGGGGTAATGGAATTTTTTCATCTTTTCTTCGTTCTTTTTCGCGTACTTTCTCCCGTTTTTCCTTTTTCTTTTCTTTTTTAAGTTCTTTTCGCTTCTCCTTCTCCTTGCGGCGCTGCTCCTTTGAAGAGAGATCTTCCTCCAACAAGGACAAGCCACCCCCACCTCCAGATTTTTCAAACTTTTCAGGTTTCTTGCTATGATCCCCTGTCATTAAGATTGGAGTAATTGTTATGCCTGATGTTGAGTCAGGGTGGTGCACCGCGATTGGACTTTGTCTTCCAGAAGAATGGTGAGTTGTTCCAGATAAGCTGGAGTCAAACTGGGAAGTTTGTTCTTGTGAACTATGCATGTCAATCCGAGTAATTGTTACAGAAGCACATACAGTTGATGGTATTGCTAAAGATGTAGCTGCTTTTCTTGTAGCGTCTTTAGAAGTGCTTGGTATAGGAATTGCTGAAGGCGCAGGGGTGATGGTAATTGAAGGAGACAAAGAAGACCCACCAAAGCGCAGGGGAGGGGGAGGCCCAAGATTAGTCGGAATAAGCCCTGGTGCCATTGACATTGTTCCAAAAAATGGTTTCAATTCAGGTAGAGGTGGAAGAGGTTTTGATATATTTATGCTAATTTCAGGAATTAGTGATTTCATATCGGTAAAGTGTCGCATTTTCTTTGACTTGATGGGTTTTGCAGTAATGTCTCCGAATGAAAAGGCTGGAAACGAGTGGGCGGCGACTCTGCTTCTTTGCTTTACACTTTCACGATCCCTAACAGTTTCTGTTCTAGTAAATTCGTTCAATGCTTGTGGGGAAACACGAGGAATTGGGATAACACCTGGAACGAGTCTCTCACGTTCTCGCTTCTTTTCTTTTCTTGACTGCCGAAGGTCTTCGGGCTTCTTCTTCTTCCTCTCATGTATCACATGTACGTCATTGGCTACAACAGCTTTGACATTGGGCTTTTCCAGGACCATGACTTCCTCCTCACTAGATATCGCTTCTAGATCCTGCTCCATCTTTATTTCAAGTTTCACTTCCGAACTTTCCCGTTCATGTTGCTTCGTATGCTTTTCGGTGTCGCGGGATTTTTTCTTGAATATTTTTAATTTGTCAAACTTCGATTCTTTCTCGAAATGTTTTATTTTTGGTGGAGTGTGGTCTTCCCTAACCTTTGAAGGTTCTTTAGACTTCTTGGAAACGTCTGACTTATGTCGAATTTCTGGAATAACAAGCTTATCTGGCTTGCCGAAGAGTTCCACCTCGTCCTGATTCTCTTTCTCGATTTTCTTGACACCTTCCACGATTTTTTTCATAGTGACTGTCTTCTTCTTTCTCTCAATGACAGGCTCTGGATCGAAGAAATCTCTATTCGGTGGAGGTCTAGAATCTGGAAGACGACCTTCTCGAGATGAGCTTAAAAAACCAGAGGTAGTCATCATAACCGAAGATATTTCACGGAGAGGATGGCCTTCTTCTTCCATTAAAATCCTAACTCGTTTAAGTGCCGGATTCTCTCCTGCGGAGCTTCCCCTAGATATTTCATAAAATAGTTTTATGATAGCAAAATACGCAAACGCAATAGCAAGCGGTAACTACAGGATCAGAGTTACTTCATTGGTTCCTTCTAAACATATACGTACCGCTTTGTTGAGCTCGCAAAGGATCGGAAAACACCATCAGCAGACACATATGGTTGTGGTTCTGCTCCTTCATCATCCTTCGCAGCATCCACGGCAGTGGCATCGGCTCCGTCTGCAACTATAGGGTCTTGATCTTCTACTTTTGGACACAAGTCTTTTTTCGACGGTTCTGACGTTGGTGGAGCCGTGGGTTGGGAACATGGGAACGGAATACAGCCTTTCTTGTCTTTGTCGACATTGTTTGTATCACTCGAAAAACTTTTTTCAGAAGATTCCTCTGGGATTTCCCAAGGCGGCA
Source organism: Bilobella aurantiaca (assembly GCA_021029175.1). Lineage (NCBI taxonomy): Eukaryota > Metazoa > Arthropoda > Collembola > Poduromorpha > Neanuridae > Bilobella > Bilobella aurantiaca. The sequence goes on along the minus strand of VYYI01000178.1, from coordinate 349 downwards.
AATACTCATGTATATGAACTGGGCGACTGAGCACTTCCTTGCTTCCCGGTCTGAGAAAGTTGAGGTGAGACTGCTTGGTGACCGGAAACTTGGGTGTCTTAAATGGAAGCCTCACTGGATCAAAGTTCTGAACGTATTCCTCAAGCTCGGGTATCGATAAATTTAAATCCTTGAACGCTAAAACTACATCGCAGCTATTTACTTCTGATCTTCCATAATGTTCAGCATGACGGGTGCAAGTTTTCCCTATTTGAAGAAGTTGCCGTTTCCAAACGTCCGCCAGAATATCAATTGCCGAAGTTTGTGAAGCATCCCAGCCGAGTTTCTGGCTCAGTGCGGCAACAGACGT
>VYYI01000177.1:0-43274 GCA_021029175.1 Bilobella aurantiaca | reverse complement strand
GAAGGGGCTCCAGTGAAGGGCTCAGAAATTCATTTCCCCTCATTCATACCCAAATCAAATCGATAAGTAAAAGAAAGTCCGCCGCGCACTTATCGCTAACTTTCTCCTTCGACACTGAAGAATGGGAAAGTTGAAAACTTTCTCCACGTCGACTCTGGCTCTTTCACTCCCACTTACTTCCCTACCTCTCCAAAAGGAAACTTTGATTTACACTGACACACAATACCATTCTTCCCTCATTTCGATTCCCTTTATCCACCACTTTTTTCTTCTTCTTACTTTTCTAATATTCCAGAAGCTTAAACTTCGTTTTTAGGAAATGAAGGAATTCCCACAAATCAAGGGGCCTGACGTAGCCCAGCTGCGTGCTCGGATGTGTTTCTACTCCAACTTTCTCCAAATGAAAATTTTAAAATCCAATTGCAATATTTTATTTGGAGTACTCGGAAGAGCCTCCTCAGCACCTTTCCCTCTGGCCTTTAATTATGAGGAGAGCTTTCTCCTCCTTTTACTTTCTTCTGTTAAATGAAGATTAAAATCTTTTGTTTTTTGGAGGAGAACTGAACTTCAAAATTAAGAAATGGCCACGCTTTCCTAAACTTTTCATGGAAGTAGCTTCCCATTTGTAATCATTCCCAAGACGCGTCTCAAGTGCTAAACTAGTTTTTCCGAGAGGTTTAGAATGATTTAGCTTCCAGGAAGCAGAGGCTGGAAGTAGGGCGTTGGGTAGCTTGCGTCAAGTGTAACATAACTTCTTTGGAAAACTTTCTTCCAGCGATTCTCACGTACAACTTTCGATTCGCTTCCCTCTCAACTTGTTGTGGAGACCACTCTCCAGCATATTCATCTTACCAACAATTTTGCTGCATTATGCTTGAGCACGGAGTAAAGGGCTTTTGTTTCCCAAAAATTTACCTGGAAGTACTTGAGCTCTTGAAAGGACTAAGGAGAGTGAGGGGATGGTAACATGACAAATTAAGCGACTCTTTCGCTGATCCTTGTTTATGTTAAGCTCTTCCATCTTCCTCTGCAAACAATGCTTGAACCACCGACTCAACGAGCTCAATTTGAATTTTTATGGATGTAGTTACTTGTACTTGGCACACTTGACCCTTACGAGTCGTACATGGGCTACGCCACCAGGGCAAATAAGTGCTTCAACTGAAGTGGAGAATGATTTAGGGTTCACCTCATCAACACAAACGTTGTGAGGATCAATTCAAGACGTCTTCATTATTTGAGGGAACTAACTTATTAACTAACTTAAGTTAATTAAACTCAATGTTTAAATTTGAGCAGGGAGAATGAAATGATATTATTTGTATGGTTGGTTTTGAAGGTTTTATACTCTTAGAGGACCAATTTCACAAAATTCAGAAATGTACAATTTGTACGGCGTATTTTTTCTCGGTTACAACAATTTACCTATAAATGGAGGTGTTGTCTGGATAAGAGTGAAATAAAGTAAATCTGAATAAATTATTTATTTTTCCTTAGTTGAGAATGTTTTTAAATTGAGGCTTTGTTGAAGGAGATCTCGTTAATCTCATCAGAGATCTTCATCGCCTTTTCTGGGCAGATGAGCCCTTCCTCAGCCTCAGCGATTGGAGCCTAATGACAAAATGTGAATTGATGTCTCTTGTTTTGTTTGCTGTAGAACGTTGCCTTTGGCACTATTCGTAGTCGTGGAGGTGGAGAGGCAGTCGTTGCCAAAAGCCCAAGTGGTTTCTGTTGAATGAAATCCTGTTTGTTTGGCGTTAGACAGGGCACCTCGTGACCTCCATGGTCGATCCACGGCCACCACTCTGCCTCAGGATTTGGGAATGAATGCGACTGAGAGGCATCGAGATCTCGAGTGGGATGCTCTTGGCAGATGAGTAATGATCTTCCATACTGTGAGATACTGAGGATCAGACCTGTTTGAGTCCCTCCATGAAATGTTTCCATGAAATATCGGGGTGGCTCTCCAGTTCAAATGGCCCATTCCATGGTTCACGGCGTCTCCATTTTAAACCTCCTCCAGGGAGACCTTACTTTAGCATGACGGATCCACTTTCAGCCGAATCGGAAATGTCAAACAACAAATATTTTCCAGCGCTTAAGCTCCACCGGATGTGTGGACCGGCCATTCTCTTTCCATTTTCGATCAGAAAATTTTAATGATTCTACAATTCAATGAACAGAAAATTGTCTATGCAAGATAGTTTTTTTTTTCAAAAGCTTTTCATTTGGAACCCGCTAGATAAATTCCTCATTTCATATTTTGATTTTCTTCATTAACATTAGAAGTACAGAATGGGGGTAAAAGGCAGATTAAAAAGAGTAATCAAAAAAATTTCAATGAAACAAACTAATTTCTTTTAAATTGAAAATTAGAAGTGAAAGCTAATTGAGATTTTTAATTACAGATCACTTTGAAGAATGAAGAGACTGGAGAAGGTGAAATCCGTGCTAAGCGACAGTTAAATTGCGAAAAGCGAAACGAGTATCAATTCAGTATCGTTGCAGTTGGATGCCGAGGAGAAATTTCTGAAAAGTAAGTTTAGTGTGAATATTTAATTTTAAGAGTATTGGCTTACCTTTTTCTATCGAATGGAAAACAAGACCATTTCCCAGAGAGGTGTTTACTGTAAGCGAAAGCGAAGATGGGCGCGCTTATTGTAATGGACCACTTACCATTTCTTCCGTAATCGTAATTCGAAAAAGGTGATAAATGTTTGATTTTTGGAGAAAGTGAGACACAATTCAAGTCAAGCTTTCCAGGAGAGCTTGCGGAAGAGAATAGATTCAATTTCGAATGTGAACTTTAAAAGTTAAAAGGGCCTCTTGTGTCTGGAGTCTATAATTTATAAGGGCTCCGCTTTGACTTTCCCCACAAAAGAAACATATGGACGCTCACCTACAAATGCGTTTTTGCTTCGTAGGCGTGAGAGCTGTTGAGCCTTAGCGTCAAAGTCTTGGTGGAGAAAGTGGAAATAGGATTTAGAGCTGGCTTTATTTTTTGAGAAACAAGAGAAAGTACTTTGACTTCTACTTAACTCGATAAATTATTTCCAAGGGAGGCTGCTGGAGTCCTGGAAGACCCTTTTCTGGAGCTCTCAAGACTTCAGAGAATGGAAATGGAAAAATAGGATTACTCAAAGACTCAAATTTCCATTTCCAATTCGTATAGGGAGAGGAAGAAAGGGCTTTTTGAGGAAGGGAAAATGTATTGTGAATTTGAATTTGGTTTTCAAGTTATTGTCGAGCATTCCTTCTTTTAATCTGGGGAAGAGCTTGGATTCCAATTTGAATTTCAATACCGATGGGATTCATAGCAGGAAATCTAGATATGATCCTGTCTTTCTTGTAAAATTTTAAATTGAATTAAGCAAGAAACCTTCTTTTTCGTTCATTTTTCAGTGTGACAGTTCGGATCGGCGTGATTGACGTAAATGAATATTCACCGACGTTTCTCGAGCCTTCATACGTGAAGCAAGTGGACGAGGGGCGGCTCTACGACCAGATTCTGCGCGTTGAGGCCACTGACCGCGATTGTACGGCCAAGTTTGGTGACATCTGCAAGTACGAAATCCTAACGGAGGATCAACCCTTCGCGATTGACAATGACGGTAAGCCTAGATATTAAATTACTGTAATGGGAAGTAGTTCAAGTAAGTTTTTGGAAATGGAGTTGAAGCGCTTCTGGACTAATTTTAAATCGATTCGAAGCGTGTCGTCGGGTTGGCATAACTGTATTGGGTGACGCGGTGTTGCCACGCGCTTGCCTTGGAGGATGCGCTATTTTAAAGCCTTGATTGAGCTCTAGTTTTAAATAGAGGATAATGAAGTTACGGAGAAAGTGTTGTTTGGAAAGGCTTAAGAGAAGCGAAGAAGGGAGAAAATGCGGTGAAAGCATAAATCAATATTTGGGGAACGTTTAAATGAGAAGCGGAGGCATAAGCAATGATAAATGGTATCAAATTGGACTTGATGCTGCTCAGGGAAAATTAATTTGGTGTCAGAGTGTCAAAGGTAGACAGAAACGTTTCACTGAAATAACTACAAACTAAATCATTTCAGAAATTAGGCTTCCTTTAATTCCAGCTCATTTTCTTAGCGCCCGCCCTTCGCTTTCTGTTCAGCCCCAACGAGAAATGGAAGAAAACGGGGAAAGTTCGCTTTAGCGTTTCCTAATTAGTTGAGAGTCTTAAGTCAAGGGAGAAAGGAACTTAAGGGTATTCACCTGGAATTAAGGGAGTGTGTTTTCTGCAACGAATTCCTGCATCAAGTTGGCCTAGATTTGATACTTGCTACTATGTATTTATTACATGGATTTTTTTTTGTTTTGTTTTATTTAATTGCTTCACGTTAGCGAAATAGCTTATAATTTCAAATTGTAACGTTATTCTAACCTTACATGTTACTAGGGAATTAGATATTTTGCTTTTTGCGGAAGCAGAAGCCCCAGTAGAAATGAAACGGAGCTCTCCGTCAAAATTTCGCTTGACCTCGATGCTGAAAGTTTTTTGAAAATGGGCGGTTAAAATAACTGGGCAGTTGAATGCAGTGTAATTGCCAAGTATTGCGGAAGGAGGCGATAGAAGTGAATCATTTATGGGCCAAGAAGGCGCGAGAGCAGAAGAAAGACTTTCTTTCACTTCCCCTTTGTCTTCTCTGGAAACCTTAGAGAAAGTTGGTGAAAGCAGAGTTGTGCTCCAAAAGTTATAAGGAAACGGCCAAGTCTCTCTAGGAACAGGAAGATGTGAGTGGAATGGCAGAACCCAAATTTCAAATGCTTTAGTTTCTTTTGCAATTTTCAAGTCTGCCTCTGGTGCTTTACTTTCACTCGCCTCGCTTTCCCTTTGAAAAGGGAAACATGAGGAGGCTTTTGAGCTAAATGAGACTACTTATTAATAAAATGCTTTCCCTTTCCTTTCTCTTCCCCTTAATTTCACCGCTTATTGCATTTGTCCAAAATGTGCCACAAATGAGGAAGTTTTGACTAAACCAATCTCCTTTCACTTGGGTATATCAATTAATCATTTTCTATCTACCACCGACTTTGATCGTTTCTTTTACAAAGTCACTAACAAATTCTAGTAAAGTTGCGTGGGTGTTGTAAGTTTAGATTTTGACATTGTATTCGGAGGAATTGAATAGGAGTTGGGCTGTGGCTTTCTCCGGGAACAAACCATAAGCTTGGCGGGCATATAAGATAAATTAGGGTGTGAATAACTTTGAGTTTCTGTCTTTGTGCAGGAGAAAGGAGCCGTCTTGCCATTGGTGGATTGAATTTTATGCATCCTTTTTAGAAACTTGAGCTGCAGAGAAAACTTTTAATTTGGTGTCTTGGTTCCCTTCATTTTCCGAGGGAACCGAAGGGACAATGGCTGGGGAAGATGAAAGGAAGTAATTTGAGTGAGGAAAGGATGCTGGCGAAGCTTATAGCGGTCTTTCATGTTGCCAATGCTTTCCACGACAGGGCCTGAGCCCTTTGCTCTTAGCAAATTCATTTCTGGAGAAAGTTGAGACAAAATATGAGTTTTTATGGAAAGGTTGACTGAGTTGTCAAAGGAAATTAACTGGAGAAAAGACATTTCCTAAGCCTGCTTCCTTTCCAAGCGGAAAGAGCAAATTCTAGAGCCCTTTCAAACGATAACATGGACTCGAAATACCTCATCGTTGACATTTGAAGAAGGACAGTAGGAAGAGGTGGACAGGATCTCTAGGGATTTAGAACGAAAGCAACGGCAGAGAAGCGCTGAGGCGATTTCCATTGGTTGACGTGAAAGCTGTCCTATAAAGATCCAAATTGACTTCACCTACCATAAGCCGATAAAGGACCAGTTCAAAGGGTCTCTAGGCCGCTATAGTCTTCCGATTCGCGAATCACGCTTCACTTTTGCCTCCTCGAGCCTGAAGTTGTGAGATAAGTGGAATGTGAAGAAGAGAGAAAGTCGGTGAAAGTAGAGGAGCATCAATCCTTGCAGCTGGAAGCTGAATAGCAATGTCAGGTCACGGTAACTTGGATCCGGCATTCTTGGTTTCTGGGTGAAAGCAATTTGGTCATTTTGCATTAGAGCCTCCCTTCCACTCCAGTGGTCTTGAATTATAACGCTGTAGCCTCCTGAATGTCTTTTGATGAGTGAAGGGAATGGACTCGGAGACAAGTAGAAGTTCCAACTTTCTCCTGGGAGACCGCATAGTTAGGAATATGGATGGCGATGGTTGGTTCCTGGTGCGGACGAGGATGACGACGTTAATGAAATATTCAGGCTCTATCAATTTCCATGTCCTGCTGCGGTGGGCTCGAGGGAAAATCAGTCATCCAACTTCGATTTTTGGCGAGGCAGGAGGCATCACGCTCCACTTTTTGTGTGGTAGTTATGATAGCTCTAGGAAATCGAATACTGCTGGATGCTGGTGACATTTGAAAGTTAAAAGAGGCCGTAGGAAAATGGTGCTTGCGCTGGGCTGGAGATGCAAACGGAGAAATACATTCGAATGCTCGAGGACGGAACCCACCGAGCCGCGCAATTTCTCCCAATGAAATCAGAATAATTTGGGAATGTAATAAGTTTTATTTCTGCCTTTTAGCCTGTCCTCTCGACTTGAGAGTCACTTTGAGTATGGTGTAGGCTCTTTTGAATTCAATTTCCCCTGTTTGCTTTCTCCTTAACATTATACGGTAAATACGGATGTTAAGAGAGTGGATTTGGGAGGCGGAGGAGCTAAGCCGGAGTACTTTCTCTTCCTTTCCCACCTGACCTCGTAAGAGGCTTTAGCATAAGGCACTTCAACCAAATCCCAATGGAATTCCAAGGTGGATTCGCATTACTATTCAATTCATATTGAATTACCCCCGGCCAATGTTGTCTTTATCCAAAGTAAGCCAGGGAGGCTCTCGCTCTATTCCGTCAGGATCCAATTTAAGATCTATTGTTGGCCACAGAAAGTTTGATGGGCATCCAGTTCCACGTGGAGGAAAGGCTCAATTTTCTACTCGGACTTTTCAAACGGAAAATTTCACTTTAGAAAGCCTAACAAAGAAAGTTAACTTTCTCTGTGACGCTCATTGATTCATTTGAATTATTTAGCTAGGCAGGTAGGTAACGTAACGAACTTATTGTGCGGCCCTTGCTTATCTTTCCAATTTCTAGACTGTTTGTCCTTTTCCACTAGAGACTAAATATCGACTCAACCAAAGTTTACTTCTGTCAAATTAGTTTCACAAACTCAAATTAACAAACTAAATAGTTTGAAAATTTAGTTAATTAGAGGAAACTTTGCAAAGAGACTCCCATTGATGATTTTGAAACTCAGAGAGCTTCAAAGACGACAACGCTTAAGCAAACATTCACTTTTAGGACATCATATTTGCTTTTCTTAAAATGAACCAACTTTGGTTCGGTCAAGGACATTTTTATGGCGCGTCAATTAGATGATGAAGAGGATGATAGCTCAATTTTCTGAAGGGGACTCAAGGGTGCTTAAGGTTAAAAAAATTTGGTAGAGTGATATTAAAAATAGTTTTAACGATGATATAATGGCTTTTGCTATCATAAACAATTTTATCATGTCTAAATGTGTTTCTAGGTGTAATTCGAAACACGGAGGCCTTGGACTACGAGCAGAGTCACAACCACATTTTATCGGTGGTTGCCTTCGACTGTGGCATGAAGCGGTCCTCACCAGTTCTCGTCACTATCCAAGTGGGTCGCGTTTGCAGCTTGGGATGGAAAGGTAAGGGAATCTAATTTCGGTGGATGTTGACTGGGCGGATTAGATTGTTCCGGATGGACTGGAAAGTGGACAATGACAACAAGCGATGCGACGAAGCGCGGCGGCTGGAGAGTGGTTGCAAAAAACAGGACCTCGAGTCCTTGATTGAATTGGTCTAGGTGGGGTTCTTAATTACTTTTGTCACACGTCTGCAAATTGTCAATTCAAGTGCGTTTGAAAGCGGAAATTGTGTTTTTGAAAGCGAGGAAGTGGATGGCGGAAAGTGTTCTACCTGAGGGAGCTATCAAGGGCTCCTCCTGCTGGCCAGGCCCTTTTCCTCAATCGTTTCAAAATCTTCCTCTTCCATTTGAAATGAAGAGCCTGAGCTTCCAGTGCTTCCTGAATCTACAATGCTAGGATGCGTTGGACTGACTTGGGCAGAGAAAGAAGATGCTCGCAGTAAATCGATTTTCATCTTCCCTCCACTGCCTTCTCCCTTCCTGGAAGGGCAGGAGAAAGAAGGGAAAGCTCTACCCTCCTTTCTCTCGATTTTGTTTCTAAGGGAGAAAGCGTGCTGAATCAGCAGCTCCAAGAACTCTGTAATAGGAAAATTGTCCATAGAAGGAACAGGATACGGATTGAATGCTTAAAAAATAAGTGTCTAGATTTATTAAATAGTTTAGTATCTTGGCAGACTTCAGCTTGCCCAATTCGCAATCAGCATTTTTCCAGTAACCAGTTACTTAAGTGACAATTCTGAGCTGGGACTTTGTCAAATGTCTATAAACCTTATTACTCAAATCAATTTATTTTGCCATTTCATTGAAAAATGCTACTGAAATTATTTGTCCTTGCTTAATTTGAACTCTGACCCGTTTTTAAAAGATAAATTGTAATAATATTGAAATCAAAATCACTGTTTCATATGAGTTTACAAGGCTATACCTAATTTGTGTTTTTTTTTGTGTGACAAATGCGCTTTTCTCATTCTATTGTAGTGGTCTCAACTTATAAGCATAAACAGTACATGGGGGTTCCTATCTTCAAGTTATTCTTTTGTGGTAACTTTTCCATAGCCGTAGCCTGGACATCCCGGGGAAAAGTAAAATGGTTTTCGTGTAGGGGAAAAAGATGCTGGGCTTAGCGTTGTTTGGGAAGGAAGTGGGAGAAAGTAGGTGGAAGATGATGACAATAATGAAAATGGTGAATTAGTTTTTTGAGCTCCCTTTGTGGATCAGGAAGGTTCCATGTGAGGCTATTGATTCTCATTTCCTTTAGGCTGGGAAACTTTGTGGACTTAAACTTTGCTGGAAGGAAGAGAAAGCTAAGGACTGGACGAAATTGGTAGGAAACTTAATCCGCTGCCTAGAACCTTTCATTACGCTCTAGTATTGTCCTAGTCATCTCCAGCCATTCTCCAGCCGAAGACGCCGTAAGGTCATCAAAGGTGAACTCGGCCCTTCATCCCTCCAAATTGCAAAAGTTGGATTGATGCCTTCGCACGGGAACTTGTAAATGGAGACTGCTAAACCAACTTCCAGATCCAGTAACGAATTAGTTCAAATTGGACTTTTGACTCCCTTTCTCACTTATTGGATTTGGCAGGAAGTCTTCCGAAAATGTTTTGTGCGGGGGTGGAACCTATTTTAAGAAGTTGTAGATTAATGACGTAGATTAGCTCCGTCCTGTGCAATGACACCTCGAAAAGAGTCGCTGGAATTCCGTCGTCAGAAGTCCCTATATTTTCGCTAAAACGCACGATTTTAGTCAGGGGGAGGCGTGAATTTCGGTGACACTGAAATATTGAGTGCGTCCGGAGCTCCGGGCAATCTAGCGTGACTTTGGGCTCTAGAAAACGAAAAGATTCAAAAGGGGCAATGACCCAAACGTTTTCAGAAGTTCCGACGAATCTGAAGATGACGCAGTCTAGTTCAGGGTTCATGATCCTAGAGAAATCTGTCCCATTTCTTCCCTATGTAGGTTGACGAAAGATGGACATGAAGATCAAAGGGACTTTGTGTTGACTTGCACAAGTAACTTTCCCTTTTCCTTTGCAGGGATTCCGGAGAGGATCGATTATGCTCCAGGCTCTGCACGTCAAGACCTCTTTCCCGAGTCGACGCTTGAACTCTGTGACATCCCATGTGCTGTCAACACAATTGAGACCAAGCTTCAGTTGTCAACTAATCACATCGGCAAGTTTGTTTTTCAATCTTTTTTTTTCAGGCCAAATCAACAACTTTCAAGGGCTCCGAGAGCTCACTTTCTCCCTCCGCCCCCTCCCAGCGTCCTCAGTTCAATCTCCCCTTCTCAGCGCTTGGCATTTGGCGTTGGAAGCGAACTCCCCGCAGAAATCTTACAAAAGCCCAATTTCCATGCATAATAGTAACTCGCCTTTTGTTACCTCTCTTCCAGGCCTCGGCTGTGATCGGGACACTTATGGAGTTCACTCTCAGCGGAAATTATGCGGTAAGGTGGAGACATTTCTCAAAGTGGGGTCGAAGGTATTAAGTCCCTAGCAACGGCCCAAAACCACAAACAAATGGAACCAGAGCAGGGATTCGACATCTTGTCACAAGCGCCTTACTTTCCACCTCTGATTTGAAATGAAAAAGGAAATGACGCAGGGACTCAGAGAGTATTAAATGAAAGGGGGCTCCGTTTCGTACTGCAAATGCCAAGAAAAGAATGGAATTGCCAACATTTACAGTAGAAACTTTTTTTTTTCTAAATGCAAAATTAGTTCAAATGCGGTATTAATTTCAGGCACAAAAGGATCCGGGTACAACTTTTCCCTTTTTCAAAAAACTTTTTGCACGTCATGGGCTTTGGATGGAAATAAAACTTTTCTTGACAAGGAATGGAAATCGATTGGCACTTTCTGCTTTCCCTACCCTTTTTTATGATTTGAATTTTGAGTTTGAGGGCTCTGTTTTTTACACGTCTACCAAAGCCTAAGAAGAGGTTCCATAACTTTACGTTTCAATGGTTCTAAACTTCAATATCACGTATACTGGAATGCCGTTGAAGTTTGACGACGGAGGGGAATTTCCCTTGATTATTCACTAGCTTCTTAAGAAATAGCCTACTTTGCCTTCTAAAATATATTGGATAAAATCGGTTATGTAGGGACATGAAGTACTTGCCAGAAGATCTGCGAACATTCCTTCCTTGTCAACCTCTTCCATATCCCTTGGGGACTAATTTTCAAAATACTTTTACTTCCATCCAAAATACTGCTGGAAGATAAGTGGAAATGCCTATGCAAAACAAGGAAGAGACTGCCGCTTCCCATATATTTTTCAGGGAATAGGATTTTGATTCCAGTTTCCTTTTAGGAAAGCATTTATTAGGAGACAGAATTTGGTTAGAAGACTTTACGAGGGCATTAATGCCTTCCAATTTCCCTTCTTGTTTTACAAGGCAAGGAAGCTTAAAGTTTTAATTTAAAGACAAATGAGGGGCACGTGCGTCCCTGGGGTCCTTCTGGCCTTTCTCCGGCATAATTCATTGTGATGCTGGAGAAGCTGCTGGTGTGGATCCCTGGAAAGGCTCGATCTCATTACTGGAGAATAAATGACGTTAAATTTGGGTTAAGGATGGGTAAAAGAGCCTCTGAATTCATTAGTTGTATCTTGTCACTTTGACAGGAGCCAATTCGGAAAGCGTGGATCTCCTGCCGTCACCAGGCTTGGGCGCCGAATGGACAAAGTCCTTACCCACTGACGAAGGTCACGAGAGTGACCCCATGTTCGAATTTGACGGAACGAGCACCGCTGTCCTAATTCCGGACGGAATTATTCCACCGTCACCCGGTGAGAACTTTACGATCGCTACTTGGATGAAGCACGGCGCTCATGGAGACCAGGATCGACATACCAAGGAGCATGTCATCTGCAATGCTGATGATCATAGTGAGTTTTCAACACGATCTCCTTCTGTGTTACCCCTTTATGTGTCCCTGTAGGATGGCCCAAGTACCCACTTACTTCCACTTACCTCTTCACTTGGACGCAGCCTTAAGTCTGCGTGAAGGCCGCCTTAGTGTCGAATCAGAAAGGCCTATTCGCCCTCAACATAAACTCAATTTTTTTTTCGTACGAATCTCTAAATTTCCCCTTGACTCATCCCACTTTCTCAAGACCTGAACTTTCTAAATTTTCCTTCGACTACTAATTTAGTGTCAGTCTTCGTACTCTAGGAAGCAAGGAAAGTTGTCTCCTTTCTCAAGGGCCCTTAAGGCCAAAAGTCTAATTAGATCCTAACCTTAAAATCAATTATCCCCACAACTGAACTACTCAATTAATTTGCCCTGAGTTAACGTGCTGAAGCTATCGATCTAGTCCTGACATTTCTCATTCAATGACAAGCGACGCTGGCATTTGCGTTGGTGTAGGCTTTGCTTCGCTTAGCATTCGGAAGTGGTGACTGATGAGCTTGACATTTGGAAAGTGGGTTGATAAGGGAGGAAATGCCACTTTGAGGCCCTGATGCCTTCAAGCTGCTATAACTTTTATGTTTTATGAGTCATCTCTCGAGGACGGAGCCGACAAAGTAATTTCAAGAATCATGCAGATTGGACCATAAAATTTGCTGAGATGAGACTAAAGTAGTGGACTGATTTGCATTTAGAAGTGCCTTTTCCTGTAGGATGGGTGAAAGGTGGTGAAAGCAACGTATGATAAGCGACCTGGAGAAGGAGCGGAGCAGGGATTGGTTGAAATTGCCCTCATGCAAATGGAAAGTGAGCCATACGGCTTGTTTGCTCTGGTTGGCTCGAGCAGCGATGAAGTGAGTTGGCCCTTGTCCTGGATGACGCTGGAAGTGAGACTTAATTGAATGGACAGAATTAAAAATTAGATTTTCTTCCTTTGGAGCTCGGGACTTTTGACAGACTGCTAAGAAACTAAGCGGAAGCTAATAGTGTTTAGTTCAACAAAAACGACTTTAATCACCCTCTTCTCCAATACGCTTGAGAAAATCCTGAAAACTTAATTGAATTTGCCTTTTGAATTCCTTTTTCAGAAATGAATCGTCATCACTTTGCTCTCTTTGTCCGAAATTGTCGTCTAATTCTACTCCTTCGCCGTGAGCACTCCGAAGGGGACTTGAATACGTTTCGGCCGGCGGAGTGGCGCTGGAAGGTGCCGCAGGTGAGTTATCCAGCTTCAAAGTATTGGAATTTGGAGAAAAAAAACGCGGGAGGAATTTGAATCGCTGGCAGTATTATTGCGCATTGTTTGGCTGAGAGTGGAGGGAGGTGCGGCGGAGAAAGGATGAATTGGATGATACTTTCCTGGAAATACGTTCCTGATGATCACTGGGAATATGAATGCCTTTCTTACGCTGAGAATGGAGTAGCTTGCTCAATTAGAGGCAGGGAAGTCTCTGCTTGGCTGAACCGCCTTTGTCCTGTCTCTGTCGTCGTGAAGCCGGGGACGACGCTGGAACGCTGGGAGTAGGGAATTGAATTGGCCAAGTGGAATGGGGAAAGTGGAACTTTCTCATTTCGTACCTTCGTATAGATTTCCAGCTCTTCAGCAGAATCCTGGAGAAGAAGAGGAACTTTGACATTCCTCAGAAAGCTGGAAACGGGTTTATGAATTCAGTGAAGTAGAAAATGTTGAAAACTCAAAGAGCTCCTGAGTCCTGACTCCTACCTTATGCTATTTTTTTGTTCGAACTTTTTTTTTTCGAAGGAAATTAAGGAGAAAAGTAGGTCGAATGGTTTCCTTTCTTTTTGAAAAAGGACCCCTAAATTAACATTTTTTGACGAATGAGAAATGAATGACAAATAATTAAAAAAGTTTTTCATAAAGCTAGATGCTCTAGATGAGTGGAGGGTCGCTGAGTAGGGCAGCGCGTGGCTTTTAGGCTAATTAGAAATTGAGTGTGAGTGGGCCTTTGTCTTGGAGCCTTCCTAATTACATGTGTAATTTGTGGAATTGGATGTGGGCTGTGTAAACAAAGGGAGAAAGTAGACTTTCTCTGGGGAAATGGGCCCTTAATTCTTCATTCCTTCGTCTCTCGGGGTACTTAGAGGCCTCTGCTTATTTTGCAAAAGTTATTTCATCCAGCCCTAGGACATCTCCTTGACTTGTTTTTGGATTTTCCAAAAGAGAAAGTAAACTTACTGCGACTTGAAGGTAGAGCTCAAAACTGTTTTCCATTATGATTCCTTTCATCTTGTGCAATCAGGACTATCCAAACCTTCCAGGCCTCCAAGGCTCAAAAGGAAAGGGTCTTTTGGAAAAGCGCTTTATTGCAAAATAGCTGTCAGCCCTTCCTTGCTTTTCAATTCTGATCCTGGGGACTTAAGTCCTTTTCGGAAGAGTGCGTTCCGCAGAGCAGCGCTTCGTCTTTGTGGATCCCAATGAGTAATGGTGCGGCTCTCAATAATTGGCATAGACTTGGAAGGAAGTGTGCGACTCTCCTGCATGATTATGATTGAGTGAGATCAGTAGAAATCTAGAATTCAATTAATAAGGGCTCCCTTCCAGCAGCGTGCTGTGATTGGCTCAAGGCTGAGGTTTGCAGAAACAGATGAAATTGATGGAGCGAGAGGATTGGCGTAGTATATTTTTCAGGGCCAGTGTTCCGATTTGTAGTGAATTTTGAAGGGTTTACCTGTGATTTTGCTTTCTTAGGTCTGTGACGACGAGTGGCATCATTTTGCCATTTCAGTTGACTTTCCCGAAGTACAGCTCTTCATTGACGGTCAGGCCTTGCACCAGGACAAGAATAATCCGGAAGTGATTGATGACTGGCCTCTTCACCCGGCCAAGGGTCTCAATACGACCCTGAGCATTGGAGCCTGTTGGCAAGGGTCAGAGAAGAAGTTCAAGCATTTCTTCCGAGGGTACTTGGCCGGACTCTCGCTGCTCGTTGGCAAGAAGGAGGATCCAAGGGTCCTCTCCTGCCTCCATAAATGCAAGGAGAGCCTCGAAGTTCCTGGAATCGAAGTTGTCCAGCCCGGAATGCAATTGATGACCAATACAGGTAAGAGTAGAAAAAAGCTTATTTTTGAGTTAAGCGCTTTTGAGATTTATAGCGATTTCGTTTTTCTACCATTTCCCGATCTCTTCGCTCAATCACCTCCTTATATTAGGCAGTGGAATCAAAAGTTCTGTATCGAGTGTGGATTCGGGGTATTAGAGCGAATGGAATTGATTTTGTTTGTGGAGCGTAAAGTATTTCCAGGGATAAAAGGAAATGGAGCATGGAGAACTGGATAAAAGGGAAAGAATTGAAATTGTAAGTTTTTGGAGGAATTGATGGATGAGGCGTTTGCAGAGATTGAAAACGTTTCGTCCAAAGTTAAAGGGGAAAGGATCAATTCGTCTGAAACGACGCTTCAGTGTAGCATTACTTTCTGTTTTATTTTATGCTCCCTCTGTATCCGCAGATATGACTCAAATCACGGTTGAAGGTGAGAACAGAACTGACATTGAAACGCTGATCCGGAGGGTTGGCTACATCAATAGTCGTGAATTCCCAACACCTGGACGCAGAAATCTACTCCTTTCAACAAAAGTTATGTAAGTGGATATTTCAAAAGCATATTTTGTCGTGACTGTAACAGATATCGTTTAAAAGTAAGTATTAATCAACTTTTCTCAAACCAAAAAAGCCAGTAAACAGTTTTTAAATTTGGAATGTTCAGTTTCGCACTGTAGCTGAAAAAATAGCCGTCCTCGTTTTTGGCAAACGTACTTAATGCTTCCAATTTTATTTAATTTTAATATTTTTTTTTTTATTTAAGAGCAGATAAAATACAATTTTCGTATTTTCTTATTTATGTTTCGTATTTTGAGTTTTTTCGGAGTTAGCAAAAAAAAAAGATGATGTAATTCAGAAGGGAAATTCCCAGCATGTGCGTCTTAAATGAGAAAAAAGAGGAATGAAATGAAGGAGAGAAAGTTGAGGATTGTGGAGAAAGTGGGAGTAAAAGTAATGATTAAATCCCTTGTCGCTTTCTTCCTTATTTTAGTTTTGGCCTTCTCCTCTCGAAAGTCGTAGTTTCCATTAAGAAAACAATAAAAGGCGGCTTAAGGAAAGTTGATGAGAATAAGTATTTGGTTGGATGAGGGTGATCTGTGAGTGGTATCGTAATGAATTGGAATTGGATCTGGACGCTGTTTCTTGCTCCTCAAGTAGATTCTCTTGTTTGATTTAGTTGTGAGTCTGGGAAGGAGATCAAGATCATTCCGTCAGAGTCCTTCCTTATGGTCCTTCCGCCGCAGAAACCCACCATCCAGATCAACGGAACCACCAACCTCCCCAGGGATTACGAGGACTTTCGCCTCGGCGTACGCGTCTTCTCCGACGTACGCCTCTCCATCTCATCACATCCCGACGACACGGAGGAGTGGCGCAACGGTAAGCCACCGCAAGGCCTTCCCCCATTGGCTGGCTGATTCCTCGAATTTCTCCTCTCCCTCCTGGAGGAGATGATTCGCCGCTCCAGGGAGCAGAGGCTCCTTCGAGGAGGAATCGCTCCACTCATGTATCCTCCGAAAATTCCTTCCTAATTCAAACTCGAATCGAATCACTCCGAAATTTTAAGCTAAGGGTTCCTCCACAAGGTGATTAAGCCCTTAACGTGATTAATGTTGGCGTGGAGGGAGACCGCTGGAAGTGACCAAGTAACAATCCTTCAATATGTCCACCATTGACAGTGTCCTGGAGGGGTAGAGCTCCGAGGAGGCATAATTTATGTCCCCTGTCCCACCGACATGTGGTTTCCATTGAAGGAATTTCGCTTTCGGAAACTGGATACATGTGCTCCGGATCTATTTTTGAGATGCACTTCTTTCTAAATAAGATTCCAGAAGAGCACTTCTTTTCCCTCTTCCCAATTCAAAACATTTTTTTTCGACATAACTTGGCTGAAGTTGAGTGATTCAAGATTTGTTGTTTGTTATGAAGGAAAAGGAAGGGAAAGTTATGACTCGGAGCGAACGAGATGACAAGTGAGGGGCGTTGGATGCCAAATTGAGCCCATTTCCACGCGTCCCAAAAAATACTTGGGAAGTATTCGAGAGAGCTAGAATTTTTCAATTTTCCAAAAAAAAATCGTCATAAAAATGCGTCTCCTAAATTACGCTGAAAATTGGTAGGCTGGGAGAGAAATGGGGGAAATGTAGTTTTGGCTTTCAAATTAATCTAGTCTGATGATTCGACGGAAAGCTATAACATGCATCTGTACTCTTTCTAGGGGAGCCAGTAAGCGTCATTGAGCGGAAGTTGGATGCATGCAGCGTGTCGGTGTACCCACCGCTGAATCCTGACCACGAGTCTCTCACAGTACCGGAGACAATGCTGGGTCAGCTGGGAATCGTTCAGAAAGTATCCAACGACGGGATTTTTCTCACGGGAGCGGACATGATTTACAACTACGAGCAAGTGAGTTCCCTTCCACGGTTTTCAGGGAATGGACGTTTTGAGAGTGAGCCATTTCCTGGAAGAACCTGTCAAAATATTTGATACTTCATCTCTGCGCCCCTAGGTTTTACGACAGATTCAGTACAGTAATAAGAAGCCTGCCTACTATCTCAACAGAGCCTTCAAATTAATTTGTTCGGAGCTCAACGGACGCTTCACGAGTTTGGAGTACGTCCAAACGGTACGTGTCCCCTACATAATTCACGGCCCACGGTCCTTCTGCACCGTGGCATTCCTCAACGCCTTGACGTGCTTTAGCCTTGAGAAAGTGCTCCATTAATCATGAACCCTCTCGGCTCACCACACCTTTTTAAATTCTTACAGCTCACGGTCATCCATCCTGACTTGTCAAAGAGCACTGAAGACCCGCTTCTGAGCGAACAAGTGGCAGAGGAACATTCGATCCTGGAGAACTCTATTGCGCATGCCCTCGTCGACGAACACCACGCCGAGTTTAAAGCGGTCCATACGCTTGCCTCCGGCGCAAATATCTTCGAATCTGGACAGGAGGTATGGATGACTTCCGGTTAGAACAATAATGATTGTCTAATTTTTTTTTCTTTTTCATTTTAGGCTGGAGCCAGTCATGCTGTAACGGTGAGTGACTGCACTTTTAATAATCTTCTTGAAAGCAAAGTTATAATTTATATTTAATTTTTGTTGGCTAGGTTATCATTGTAGTATGCGTCGGATTCTTGCTCTTCATGATTGTTCTTGGAGTTATTCGGATCCGGGCAGCACAGCGACGATCACAACAGGAGGAATTGGCTGATGCGGAAATGGCGTGGGATGACTCGGCACTCAATATCACTGTAAATCCAATGGAGGTCTGTATCACCGTAAGCTAAAATCATGGAACCGGAAAGATGCATTTCAATAAAAGACACTAATTTTTTTGAAGTTTTGTTTAAATAACAAAACGTGCTTGTTTTTTAGAACATGGCCGGTGCCGGTGGAGCCCATGGGGGCGGTTCGGACGCTGCTAATGAAAGTTGGGATGAAGATGAGGACGGAGCATCGAGCTACCGAGATGACTCCTCCTCTGACGGAGACGACGAAGGTGACGACATCCCAGTGACCTCGCATGTCAACCCCCTTCCGGGTCCCTCGACAAAACTTGCTTTGGTCCACCAATCACCTTCCACGCCGCCTACAGTCCCCTCTACAGTCCCACCACCCCGCAGCAAGGAACTCGACTGGGATCATTCCTGTATGTAAGAGGGGACTATGGCCGCCGCGGACTCGGTGTTTGTTTGAAATGACCCGCCCTTCTCATCCCAGCACGGCAGCGGAGAGCCGCCTGGAGGCCTCTCCCCATCCAATATTTTTTATTAATTCCAAAAGGGACAGGAGCCTAACCTTTAAGTTTCTTCAAAGGAGTCGTTGAGCAATCATATTTGTGTACCTTTTCTTTTGAAAATCCTTTGGCCTCTTTCCAAGGAAAATAATCAAAGCAATCAACACTGCAATTTTAATTAGCCCCCAGCATTTGTACAGTAGCCCCCGACTGTTTAGGCTTGTTCAGGACGTGCCGCCATCTTAGGCGATTTTTACTCCCCAAATTTCAGACACAAAATTTATCTCCTTCACATATCTTCATCAATTTCACAATTTGTGTCGTCACATCTTCCTATTAGACCTTACAAAAAGGCACCTATCGCTGCAACACCTCTTCCAGGTTTGGTTCTCTTAAAATTTTTAAAAGCAAACGCCTACAACCCTCCAATTTCTAAAGAAAAAAAAATGTCCCTTCAGAAATTTTTCTATATGAGAAGACTAACTCACTCTTAAGGCAGCTAGAAAGAGCAACTAAAAAAAGCTAAAAAGGCTTATAAGATTTTTAGTCTTCTTGAATTCAGTATTCCAAAGCTTCTTTGCTTTTTATCCCGGTGTTTTCCTAAAAGTTATTTTTCGGTTATTGAAGGAAATCGATGATCTTGTACTTGTAATAGCGCTGCCGTCTGATTCTAAAAGATGATACAAATGTTATGACTCTATATTGAATATTCAAAAGGGAGGCGATGAATACATTCCACAGAGAAACATTGTATTATAATTAAAAAGTGTTTTACCGTAACCAGTGTTAATTAGGGTAATTTAGGGAGCAGCGTTCTTAGTCGAGCTTCAGAATTGACTTCCTCCCTGACGGAGTGCCAGTGGAGGTTGAAAATATCTGTTGCTCATATATAACCGTGTAGTAAAAGTGGCATTTACAAAAAAAAAGGGGACTGAATTGACTCCATTTTCTTAATTTCTAATTTTGGGGCAGAAGGTACTTAACTACTTCAGAAGTACTTGGACTTTAACTTATTACCGTATAACTTCTATGGATGTAAACTCGTGTCGTACTAAATATAATATCTTATATGCAGAAACCTAGGAAGTAGCTCCTCCCATAATTGAAGAAAACAATAAAAGTGGTGTGTAGACTTTTAATTAACCGCAATGACAGTGAAATTACTTTAATATCACCGACTGCTTTAAAATTTTAGATTAACGAATCAACTAAAAAGAAACTTAACCTAAACTTTTGTGCTTATTTTAAAAATGAGTTTTGGGACAATTTGGAGCGGAGCTTTTAGTTTGCATGAAAAGACGCCCAAAGTCTAATCTTTTGTCGGATAGTCATTTATTAAAATTTCAAGATGATAAAAAAACATAAATAAGTGTATTTAAAATTTGGCTAATTTTTTTTAAAGAGCATGTAGATTGTTCGATGATTTGAGAAATCGTAATGCAATGGAACCTTACTCTTGACTTTCTTCATCAACTTCATGCAAAACTCCGTCTTCTTGACTCTCTGTGTCAACTTCGTGTAAAACCCCATTGACCTTGCACATTTCTTGCCCCTCTTGATCCAAGCTTCCTGTGAAGAAATCCAAACATGAATTAATGATAAAAAAAAGGAGTCAAGCAGGGTTACATACCTCGGTCGTAGTCCGTATTAACCTTCGTCAAGGAAAATGCGAGTATTGCATGCAGTCCGCAGAAGACTAGCGCTCCCACACCAAAGAGGCGATAGGCCACTCGTCCTCCCCATGTTTTGAGAAATATTCCACCAACCAAACTTCCAGCTGCTATACCTATGGTTAGAGTAACAACGTCCCAAATTGTCAAACTCGACATTCATTAATTTGCAATTTATACTAGATATCAAAGCTACATAGGTCTAAGCTTTTGAAATTAACATCTTTTACCGACGCCTTCGAAGACTGCCCCAACCAATCCCTGTATAGTTGATGCCGCTCCAGGAGGACTAATGGCACTGGCGTATGATGTCATCAATGAGTAAAATATTCCAAAGGTAATGCCTTGAAACAGCTCTACAGGGACAAATGCCCATGGATGACTTAGGAGTGAGTAGATAAGAAATCTGATTCCAAATGCACCGAGCACCAATGTCATGGCGTGAGAATAGCCCAACTTCTCAAGGAACCAACCTGGGTAGACGAAGGAAGACGTTCGTGTTTCTTTAGTTTAAATCTTAACATTTGTAACCGTACCCGCGAAATGAAAGAATGGCAACTCTGAAAAGCACTGCACAGCTACCATGACACCTTGGAGAACCTTGATCCAGTCCATTATCACATGGTCGTCGGCTGCCAAATCCTCAATGTACCTGAAGGAAGAAATAAGTTACAGACGGGATTACTTCAAAGCTTGGAATCAATTCAACAATAATTCACCAGAAGAGGAAATTCCAGTGCAGGGCCGTACACATGCCAACAATCATGCAGGCAAATGCAAAGAGGATGACTCGCAAGTCCGTGACAAGCTGCCAGATATCACGACGTATTTGCTTCGGCTTGTCAACTTCTTCAACCTAAGAAAGTACAATAACCGTCACAATAAAAAATATGCTATTAATACGACCAAAGACTTACGTCCCATTTATAGACGACGAGAAGGTCCATAATGTAAAGAACTGCGAGAAGGTAGAAGCAAGGCGAGTAGTCCTTGAGCAACTTGCCTTCACTATTCGTGTCAATGAGGTATCCTGCCACTAATGTAAATATTCCCCAGCCCACAGCACCCCATTGACGTTGCATTCCGTAATTCTGCGGCTTTGGCCCTGCAATTATACATTTTGAATTTAAAAGACGGAAATAAATATTGAATTGCGTAAGAACTATGAACATGTATTTTGTAACAAAAAATAAAGAGGAAAATAAGAATAACAAACCCAGAGACTGGAAACAAAGAGCATCACTGACAGAAGTAGAAACAGCAAACGCAGTAAATGCAAGGACAACGAGTATACCATACAGCCAAAATGAAGATGATTCGAAAAATTCGGGGTCTTCAAGAACCCTCTCCAGGCGTTTTTTCAACTGCTCATTCCTGGGACAGTCAGCGAAACATGTGGAAAGAGAAGTCTTTTCGTAGCAGGAAAAGTAATGAAAGGATGCTGACAATGGGTCCACTTTATTAGGATAGAAACTAAGGTTAGTTATAGGTAGGAACAAATCACCGCCAGATATATCCGTATTTTCCAACTAAAAGTCGATAGACAAGCGAGTTAGATCAACTTATACTTCAATAAATAGAAATAATATAACAAACCTTGAGTATCACGTCAAAGGCTAATACATAGGGTTTTGATTCTATCACAGGGTTTCTGTCTTTGTGTGAATTCATTGGTTTACTTATTGAAGATTTGACAGCTAGAGGGTCTTCAGCAGTTGAAGTATCCGTTTTGATTTTCGGTCTTAACTTGCAACGCTCGGGCATGTTTGCCTCATCATCCATGTTCAAGTTCTTACAAAACTCCATACCTTCGTCAAATGAATTAATCTCGCATTTCAAATGACATACATCCCTCTTGCTTGGTGTTGCCGACTTTTTGATTGCCGATAACACAGAAGCTTCGTCGTATTGAGATAGACGAGGTCCCCCTCCTTGAATAAGGTAATTAGTTCCGAAATCGCCACATTCAAAAAGCACAGGACGATCAGGTTGAACTTGAGGCAGGAAGCCAAGAGACAGCGACGAGGTCAAGGCCAAAAGCAAGAAGAAGATGAACGTTTTCTTCCGTTTCTTAAGACGATCTGCTACTAGCCCAAACAACGGTTTGGATACACAAGCCATGACCGGAGCAATTGCATAAACCACCCTGCGAATGTTCGTTTCATCAATGACATCTGCCAAATTTTATATAACGCAATTGAAGTACTTTCGTTTGCAGCTTTGCTTACCCTACATCATTGGCCGAAATACCCATTTGCTTTCCTATCACTGGAACGAAAGGCCAAAGGGCAGACCCAGCTTACAAAATAAAATTGAATTTTTTAATTAATTTATTTGAATGTGTTTGTCCTGTTTTCGTATTATAACTGTCCCTCCTCACCTGCATTGAAAAAGAAATAGTGTGCTTTAACCGGTAGCAATTTGATATTGATCTTCTTCTGGGCCATCGTGACGATCTGGCGGAAAAATCGGATGTTCCTCTTTTGAACGTTTCCTCTAGACGTTGTATTAAACTTGTGCGAGGCCCAGAACGAAACTCAATTGACACGGCTGCATTTGTAGCGGGCAGTATCTGCCAACTGCACAACGACAAGACTTCGATTTGATGGCAATGTAATGTGCGGCAAACTGCAATTGTTGCAACTGGAATCTGTATAGGTTACGTTACATATAACAGATAATTCAAAAGCACTTGAACAGGCGAATTTAGTGCAAAGGTGCTCCACTTCACTTACTTAAGAGGCCCAATAGCAAGTGATTCTTGAATACAAATTAAGCTGAGTCAAGTGAAGTATCTTCGAGTGAAGTTTGTTTGTTTAGATTAGCGTGAATTGGTCTTGACGTGACTCGTATTCGTGTCCCTCGTCACTTCATACTTTCATCACGTGGCTTGTCGAAGTAATTAAAGATGATCCACTTTGATTAATTGATTAATTAATCAGCTCATTAACTAAATTTCACTTGGTCGAAGGTCAACGAGGGTTGACAGAGATTTAAGAAAAGATAAACAAAGTTTTACTTAATGAGTGACGTATTCGAATGTGAGTTGTTTAAATTAAAGAGGACTCCCTCCCTCTCGTCACGTGACATCAAGACCCCCCTCCCCCTATTCTTCTTGACGGAAACGCTTTCACTAGGTAAAAGTTCTGCTTTCTACTTTTTTAACTCCCGATATTTTTTTTAGCTGTTAATTAATAAATTATGCAAATTAATTTAAATAGGAGGCTTCGTGAAGAGGCCTCCATTAATAAATTAATAATCAGCGACATAACTTTCAATAGTCCTCCTCCTCCTTCTCCGTCACTGTCATTCGTCCATATTCTTCGTCGTCGATATCGGGTTCGTTTTTTTCGTAATAAAATAAGACATTGTCAAGAAGTTTAGTAATTTCTTGCCACTTACCTCCCACTAACGTGAGCAAGTATTATATGAATGAACGATTAAAGACAAAAAATTCATAAAACGACAAGATCATCGAAAGTTGCTCGCATATCGCGTTCGTTCTTCGTTTCTTTTCTAAATCCAGCACTCGGAAGGCTAAATCGGATATTTTTCAGCTCCGAAACTCTACAATTTAGTTCATTATGTTTTTGATCGTAATTTAGATTTGAATAGACATTTCTATAAAAATCCCTCTTCTTTTTTGTAAGATAATTCCATCTTTCTACTCGAGCGAAAATAAAGGAATGGCTTCGACAAAAAATATGAAAAGTCACTTTGTTATTCTAAAGGCGCTCAAGCATCTTCTACAAGGTTATTACATTTGTCTTTTAGTAATAACTTCAATTCTAAATGGTTTATAACCTCCAGATTACCTTTTGGATCATTGCTCCTCTCCAGGTGAAAATCAAGGGTTTGACGTAGATGTAAATTGAATTAATTGGTAAAGTGGAGTGCTGGAATATTTTGAAGGAGTGTCGTGGTGGAGGGTAGGTTGGGGTTGTGGAGAAAGTTGGAATTGGTCCAAGGGCGGAAGGGATGGACCTTTCCCAAGATGCTTGGACTGGGGTCAATGACACGAGAGCATATGCCCACATCCCTGGGAGATGCTGGGATGCTGTATTGTTCCCTCAGATCAACAATAGTCTACCTGTCCCACCCCAGGCACCTCCACATCCATGTGCACCTTTTGACAGGGCTTAGCGAGGAAACGTTTGAGATAGGCTAGGGTTTACCCAGCAATACATCCCTTCCCTGCTCACTCAATCCAATCAAAAACTGTTTGAACCACTTACCCGTTGTCGTCTTCAATCAATTCAAAGTAAATCGAGTCCCTTAAGTCATCACAGCAGCGTTCAGCATCCAGTCGGACCCTGCTGGAGCAGGCCTTCCCGAGCCTTTCATCTGAGAAGTGCTACTAAATTACTACGAAATTACATCAATTGCATCAACTACAGGAAGGTAAAGGTTATTAAACTTATTAAAAATTTTAAAAAAAACTTGAAAATGTTTGGGTAAATCTAACAGCTCTTCTGTAGTTTGTGTTGAAAAGACTTTTCTGGAAAACTTAGGAAATCGTTTCAATATGGAAATGAAGTTTTTTTTTTTACCAATTTCCGAGTCATTTCTTTGGCCGAGACTTCGAAATTGTTTTAGTTTTAGTATAATTATTTGGTTAATTAGGGAATTAATTAGTAAAATTAGTAAGCTATTTTTCAGTTTAGTAAGGAAGCGTCATCGAGAGAAAGAGTCTGGGATCCCTCAGCTGATAAAAGAAACACAAGATTTAAAAATCCGTCACTTTCACTTTAGGCTCAATTTTACAGTTGTTTGATCAAAATAAAGTCAATTAATTACAGTAATTGATAATTGTTTAAAAGTGCTACTCGACCAAAAAACTATCGGTGTCAACAGACGTGTTACTAATTCGTTCCCAGTATCGCCGGTCAAAGACCCCAACCTAAACGGCGGTGACCTCAGCAGCAGCTGGCCAGGCCACACCGTTAAGATTTTCGTTCTTGAGGGTACGGAAACGCCAACTCAAGGCTGAGGGCCTCTACCAAGGTGTTCGGCGTGACCAGGTTCTGAACCTGACTGGTACCTTAGTTGTGAAAGGGTAAGATCAAGTAGATCCGTTTATCGGTTTAGGTTGGTTTTCTGCAACGTAGGTATATCTTGCGACTATTGATTGGTCTTACTAATTTTTGCAGGAAGACCGACAAATTCCAATAAGAACATTATAAGCGATGGAGTTGGAAGTACTAATGAACAAGAAGAAAAATGCGGCAGCTGCTTACATTCGCTCTGAATGCTGCCGAACGTCCACACCCGAAACATTAAAGCTCCTGTTGGACACGCTTTTAGATCCACAGAAGAAGATAGACAATGATTCCTTTGAATTAATTGACTGGATTAAGTGGCTAATGGCAGGCGGTTGCTCTCCAGAAGAATTTACAGCTACTGGTAATTCAAAGTTATTCGGTCTAGCTTCGGATACTTTTATGATATCTGACCTAAATATACTTGATTTTAGTTCGAAAATACGACAATGCTACAACATGCGGATTAGTGTGGACCGCCAACTTTGTTGCATACAGGTGCAGAACATGCGGGATTTCACCCTGTATGTCACTCTGTGCGGAATGTTTCCAAAGAGGAAATCATACTGGACATGATTTCAATATGTTCAGGAGTCAGGCCGGCGGGGCATGCGACTGCGGTGACATGAACGTGATGAAGGAGTCCGGATTTTGTTACCTACATGGTCCACACTCTCAGAATCCAAATTTGAATGCCGATGGACCTCACTCTGCTCCTCCAGACTTACTATGCGTAGCATCTCAAATGATGCCGAGACTCATACTTCGACTGATTCAGCACATGAGGGATAATAGTAATTCACTAAGCGGGTTTCTTGGTAGTGTACAAGATGCAGATGGTTTTATTTCAATGTTACATGAAATGAGCGGAATGGGTGCCGCCATGCGACAAGTCATGACATATGCACTTACAAATCCACAGGTATGTGAATTGGACTACTCAATCATCGATTCATTAGTCAGTCATTATTCATGATACTTCAACTCTACTTCTGTTTATTTTTTTTGATTTACAGATCTACAAAAACCTTACACACATTGATGAAATAGATGGCACTATGAACCCGGCTTACTACGAGTACATGAGCGGTTCTAAATATGCCTATGAACAAGCACTCCGATCACTCCCTAATCCAAAGCCACCCACAGAGTATAGTGGTAGGTCATTACAAATCATTCTTTTAATAATTTAACTATGGGGATGTGCCGATTGAGTTGGTTTTTCATCACGACATTTTCTCGTATTCTTAGAAACTCCAGCTTTGCAGCAAGACTTAGTTCATCGTACATTTCTCGAGGAGTTTGTATTTTGGACTGCCAAGTTTGAATTTCCTCAGAAGATCGTTTGCCTTCTCTTGAATTTGCTTCCAGATGAAGACTATAAAGTAATGGAACTTTTTATTGCATATAATCTAATTGTACTTACTAAATAATTCGCTTGGTCATTAGGAAGCCTTTACCCGAGCGTTCGTTCTTCATTATGGACGAATTTCACAATTGCTGGTTCAATCCACGGATCCAGATATGCTCTCAAACCGTGTTGTCCACGTTTCAGTACAGCTCTTTTCAAATGAAAAACTAGCTCTTCGTATGGCTGAGCAAATGGGATTGCTGCACGTAATGGTGATCAGTCTGACGTATATGATGAATAAAATTACGATTCCTTGTACGCTGTCATCGGACGGGTCCAGAAACAGGCACATGGTAGTGGACTGCGGAAATCAGTGCATGAAAGATCACTGCTACTGGCCCTTAGTCTCTGATCTCAACAATATCCTCTCACATCGCCCAGTTGCTCTCCGCTTCCTTGAGGATGACGGCCTTCTTAAAATGTGGTTCAGCTTTCTATCACTTTTCCAAGGTAGGTAGATCTAGTTCGCATTGCGAGTAATTGACCCCGTTCATTTAAAGCAATTAAATAAATTGTAGGAATGAACACCAACCAACGCGAATTGCATCAACACGTAGAGTATGAACCAACCACATACTACGCTGCATTTTCCACTGAATTGGAAGCAAGTGCTTCTCCAATGTGGGCCCTAGTCTCTCATCTTCGAGATGCGTCTACGGCACACTTGACCAAGAATCTCATTAAGCATTGCAAAGAAGAACTGAAAAATTGGTTCGCTCAAATCGGTTTCAATGGACAGGAGGTAAGGCTCACAAGTTCAAATTAAAATTTTGTTAACTGTCTATTAACTTTTTACTTTAATTGATAGCTCGATGACGATCAGGTTTCCTTTCACCTACCACTTCACCGCTATCTCTCAGTTTTCTTGTACCAAGCGGTTCGGAATCAGGGTCTTTCCCTCCAAGAGCTCCTCCCTTCTCCTAAAGATCTTCGAGCTATTATTCAGCATCCGCTAAGGGTACAGACGGGTTTTTATGAAATTATTAGTGGTCTTTGGGTGAGAAATGGGCTACAGATAAAGGGCCAGGCCATGACCTATGTCCAGTGCCACTTCTGCAACTCAATGGTCGACGCAGATCTTTTCCTCCTTCAAGTGGCAATGATGAATTTACCTTACGGTGAATTCTTGTCTACAGTTCTTGGGAGGTAATGCTTCTTTTCACGCTGTTTTTTTAATCATACATTTAGTGGATCTCTTGATCAAACCCACAAACATTCAAATTAATTTTTACGAGACCAGATCATTCAATTGTCTGTTATTAATGATTTACATTAGTTTTGATTATGCAATTAAGCATTTTTTTCCCCATTGTTTGTGATCGTCTTTTAGGTTCAACGTGATGGACTCTCTAAGTTTATCAGATACAGCTACCAATGCTTCGCTGGATAGCGATCACGAAGTATTAATGTTGGAGAACTGCCTAATTTTCTTGGCCAGTCTGGCTTCCGTTCGGACTTCAATTGGCGTTTCAGATAGCGATTTAGTTTCGCTAGAAATGGTGACGTTGCTTTGTATGGGAGACAAGACGCACAGTCAGTTGATGGAGCTCATGCCAGAACGTTGTGGCAACAGTTCTCAGTCTAAGGATTTCGAAACAGTTCTGTCGAAAGTAAGGAATACATTTCCCTTTAACGAAACAACCAACTATAAATTGGTAATTGGACTTTTTTGTTTCATAGGTTGCCGACTACAGGGCTCCAAATTTCGAACACGGGAATATGTTACAAGGAATGTACGTGCCAAAACCTCATGTATGGGAAACTTTGTATGATCCAATTTACATCCTCCTTCGAGCTGTGCATCGGAAGGATTTTCAAACTTCACTGGACAGATTCTCAGACTAGTAGAGCAACTTTTGAATTATTGTTTTTGTTTATGTAATGCTATAACTGAGGTTTCCGATATTAGTACCAAGCTGACAGGAAAGTTCAAAGGTCCTGGGACGCCATGGCCTCCATTTCGGATTCCCGAGCTAGCTGACGCCCCTTACACCGATCCCAGATTCGTTCTCAATAGCAGGGTTTTTCACGGGCTCTTGTTTGTTATCTTTTTCAAGGCCATTAATGGTCGGCAGTCATCGGATCAACTCGTGGCTCTCGCTGTATATCTTCTCGAGCTCGCTCTCAGTGTAACTGAATCAATTGGCCAAGATGTAAGACATTACTAGCCTAGCGGATAAATCCATTGTGGGCAATAATTAAATATGGATTGGTTTGATTTAGGTAATGTCCAGCATTGAAGACCCTGAGGAGGAGCCGACGGAGAGATTTGATATGATGTTTACAACCTGGTTTAGCACAGATTGTCTGTTAGCCAACGTCAAAACGGAAATTGACACTATTCTTGTCAAACCAGCTGTAGATGGTGGAAATAGGGGCTCAGATTCCTCGGATAACGAAGGTAAATAAATTGTGGGTTTCACATTTAGAGGTTGTGCTCACAATTTAAGGTGGAGTTGGTTTGATAATTTGTTGTTCTTTGAATAACAAGATCTTGACGAGGGAATCGACGAAGGAATGGAAGTTGAAACATACGATGTTGCTGTAGAGTTATTTGATGAGTTACGCGTAGTCATGGCTAACCAGGCCACAGGTCTCACCACGAGAAATGCTCCACGTTCTAGTTTGGCCATAATGCCTTCTGGACAACGTAAGGACAAAACGGAGATACTTCTAATAATTTCTTGTCCGAAATTCTAAATATTCAATCGTTTCTAATACAATAATCTATCTGAAGAAGGACCCAGAGCCCGTGATGTTCAAGCTTTAATTAACGAAGGAACAGCTCGGGGCCTCTCCCGAGATGACGAAATTCGAAGAAGAAACTTGCAAATGGTTCTTCATTCACCGAAACCGGTCATGAGGATTCACAAAAAGGGGATCGGTGTCAGCTCTCCTTCTGTAATCATTATAATGATTCTACTTGAAGCCTTAAGTTCTAATGTATTAATTTATACCAGGGCGGTGTAACAAATGAAATTGAGGTGCCCGTAAACGAGTCTATAATTTCTCTATTGCTGAAGCTCCATGCCAAGTTATCATCGTCCCCCGACAGTTACACCCCTTACTGGGAAACCATTGCTGCTCAAAATATAATAGCCCAAACGATGGATGGAGTGGTTACTGGACTGGACCCCAGGACCTTCCATAACGATGCCTACACAAGTACCTATACCCCTAAGTTCTATAGTCAGCTATACGAAGTTATGAAGAGTCGTAGATTCCATGACTCAAGAATTGGAGATGGGCCATTCTTCATTGCAAACGTTCTTGATAAGATGGCTTCCAAAGACAATTCTTGTCGTGAGTACATTGTGGAAGTAAAGCAAAGGCTTTGGCCGAAGGAAATGGAAGCCGAGGAGGAAAAACTGCGCCGGGAGGCCCAAGAAGATGCGGATCGAAAGAAGAAGGCAAGCGAACGACGACGGCAGGCGACGGAAGACATGCAGAGACGTCAACAGGCATTTCTAGAAAAGATGAAGAGTGAGATGGACTCTGGCGCAAATCCGTTTGAGGAGACGGAAGGGGAGGAAGTGGACGAGACTATGCACATTAAACCGATTGAGTACCACTGCGTCATTTGCAACTTGACGGGTCCAAGTACGTCGTCGAATCCTATTGGTTTGGTAATTCTGCTCCAAGCAACCAGTGTTTTGGGTCATAGGCGAAGAAAAGGTAATTGAAGTTTCTACATATCTTTACCAATCACGAAATATAAAATGTAACGAATTTTGATTACTATGTTAGAATCCTCTTCGTTCATACTACCTACAAGTGAGGAGGAAATGTCGGCGTTCTGGTCTTATGAAACAATGTCTGCAATTAACGAGAAGAGACTGTGGGAGCTAACGAGTCACTTTGATGATGACTCCTGGCTTATGTCCATGTCAGCGGGATGGGATGGTGGAGTCCATGTTCAAACCTGTGGTCACCACATTCATCATGAATGCCTTCGAGACTATCACACTTCATTAAGGACACAACAACGACAACACAATATCTCTATTGACCGGTAATATGTGCCTTGTATTCTGCCTTGTACAGTGGCATCATTTATCAAATATTACTAAATACTTTCTGATTTTGGTTTACAGGGGTGAATATTTTTGTCCATTGTGTCGGCAACTAGCGAATTCGTTCTTACCTCTTTCCTCTGAGTTTGGCGTCCGTAAATCGGCTTTAGTAAAGGATAGGACAACATCAGAGCCCATGACACCCGAAACAACAATACCGCAAATACCACCTTCTCCAGAAGCTACAGTCGCCATTGAAATATTAAAACTTTTGAAAGAATATCCTTTACCTACTGATCACTCTAAGATGGTGGATGCTATGGCCAAGACGATGGAAGAAATGACTAATGCAACAAGTCTTAAGTATAGGAAGATTGGGTCTACTACCAATACTAAAAGTATTTTGCTTTTTGTCAACTCCATTGCGAGGACCAATTTGGAAATGGAACTGGTTCTAGCTGGTGGTAATTTGGTAACTATCCCCACCGACCCGCAGCCATCAACTTCAAGCGCCTCGCCATCCATGTCAATACTCCCTAAACGCTCCTGCATTGGTAACTATTTCTTTAAACAGTATCATCCATGCCATAATCGACTCATTGATAAATGCGGTAATCATTAAAACATGGAAATATGTTCACGTTTTAGTACCTTTACTACACGTACTGGGAGTGCATTACAAGATATTGTCTACTGATCAATGTCTGCCGAAAAGTTGGGAGAGAATTTTAGGTATTCGTTTCTTTCCGGATACACAAGTCATTACCCCTGAACGGGAAGTATCGCTGCTTCTTAGAGATCCAATCTCTACTTTACTTCATTTTCTTATGAATCTACCAATGCACGTGGATTCTGGTAATACACTATGTTTCAGTATACTT
The DNA here is from genome assembly GCA_021029175.1 of Bilobella aurantiaca. NCBI lineage: Eukaryota > Metazoa > Arthropoda > Collembola > Poduromorpha > Neanuridae > Bilobella > Bilobella aurantiaca. Next base: position 11,815 of record VYYI01000177.1, on the reverse strand, counting down.
TTAATCGCAATTTCCAGGCTCTGAAAATGTAACGCTTATATCTGTCTGTAAATTGCAGCCTATTTCAACTGCATGGTGCAAGCTCTCTTCAACCATGTCTACATCCAAGCTCTCTGTACGGTGAGCAGTCGTTTAGGAGACAGAGAGCGTGCACAATGGAAGGCCAAGACATCTTTATTTCTCAGTTCGTCAGGAGTAGAGGCTAAGCTTACGGAAATTAATGATCTGGAATTTCTGCTGGGAACGATTATAACATACCTTGGGAAGTCACCTTTTTATCTTCCTGACTCAGATTATTCAGAAATGGAGTATTCTCCAAGCGTCTCCAGAGCAAACGAAGGGATCAGAAAGGATGGTTCATTTGAGCTCAACGAAGATGAAATTGAAAACCAATTGGAGACCCTGCTCCTTCCATTTCTTCGAATTGCGGCCCTTCTTCGACACCACCTATATGATGAAGAGCTGCCATTTATTGCCACCACCGATGAAGAATTCAGCCTATTAGGACAGTATTTGAGTTTAGGCCTCTCTGAAGCAACCAAAACCAAATATTCCACCATACATGACGGGATCAAGGCTCATCATTTTCTCTTCTGGGTCACGCCCACCCCACTAACAGCAATATGGACATGGTGTGAGGATATGTGCAATTTTATTGGCAGGAATCAAAACTCTGCTCGATTTCTCCTTAACACTCAAAACCTAAATTGGGGTCAGCCAAAAATCCTTGACCTTCCGAATGCTTACGACACGATCTTTCAATACTATCATCGTCGCCAGTGTCCAAAGTGCAATTTGGTTCCAAAAGATCCTAGCATCTGCTTACTTTGTGCGACGATGGTTTGTTTGCGAGACTCATGTTGTAAACAACAGAGTATCTTCGAGGCTACTCAGCACGCAATAAATTGCGGAGCCGGAACCGCGATGTATTTAAGCGTCAATTCAAGCACTATAGTTGTGATTCGAGGAAAAAGAGCTTGCCTTTGGGGAAGTGTCTACTTGGATTCCTTTGGAGAGGAGGATCGAGAACTTAAGTATGATTGTGATTTTTGAAACTAAATTAATTGTTGTAAGAACACTGCCATAATAACATAAGTTTGTTGCTTTCAGGAGAGGTAAACCTCTGTTTTTGAGTAAAGAGAGGTATGCCTTACTCCAGCAGCAATGGATTACACATCGTTTCGACCACTCGCCACGAAAATGGATTTTTCACCGAGATGCCTTGTAAAATCGTGAAACGCTGTTTTATTTGGTGGGTTGGGATCAACATAATCAAAACTAGTAGTCGATGGGAATCAAACAACTAATGTTTTTTTTTTTTGCCGGGCTATATACAAATACAACAGTTATGCTTAAGGAATGCTTTCGTATAAGAGAACGTAACGTAAGAGAATAGCTCGGAGCGGAAATTCTTGCCTAATTTTCGATTACTATTAAACAGCGCTCATAAAAAAACAAAACAAATGTCACTAGTTTACCACGACTGAAAACGCAATTGAGTAACTTGTATCGACAGGTTTTGGTAGTTCTTTTACAACTAAGCATTATGTAAAATTTAACTTTATTATGTACGCCCCATAATTATAATGGCTAATTCAATTCTATGAAATCTGCTAACATTATATTGTTAAATCTGTGATAAATGATAAGTAAAAACGTTTGGTTACTTTGCGTCCTACAAAGAAATGTATTTCATTTACTTTTGAACCTAAGTACGAAAAAGAATTTGAGACCGAGGCTCAAAGTTCCGACTCAGCTAATTAGTTAAGATTTGGCATGTGATTGAAAAGAACCAGACATATTTTGATTATTTTTATTTTCATTTCTTATAAAAATGGAAAGGAATCTGGATTCAAAAAAAAATGAAGAATCGATTTAATTTAAAAGTAAAGAAAACTCAAGTAGATTCTTCCCTAACATTGTAAATAAACCGCATAATTAATATAACAGTTTAAGTGCTTATTAAATTTAGAGCAAAAAAGAGTGCGCCGAATTAAACTTCAAGGGCAGGTAATTTATAAATAAATTGGAGGCGTCGAAGTTTGTCTGAGACGGAGCCCTCTGCTTCAACACCAAAACCGCCACCCTCCTGTCTGCTCCTGGTAAACTTCAATGACATCGTCGTTCTCCATTTCAAGCTAAGATGAGTAATTGCCATCAACGCATAAATATTATGATGCGGAACATAATTAATAGTCAAAAGTATTAACCAAGCAAGCCTTACTTGCTTAGGAGTTTCATCGTCATTGATTCGTCGGCCATCAAACAAGAACCGTAGGGACGTCATAGGTACGCCCTGTCGTTCACTGTAACTCTTCTTGAGTTTCCCCATCTGGGTGCTCATCTTAACCCTGAAGTGGATCTCATTACTGTCTTGCCCCACCACCTTCAATTTGATGTACTCCGAACTGCCATCTTCCGCTCCCTGCTAGATATCACACATTAGGGGTTAGAATCATGATAAATAACTGACACTGCTAATACCCAATCGTCCTAGGCTACTGTCGATGAAATACAGTAGTCCTTACTATAGTGGAGCTGATGGAGTTTAATGTTTTTAGTTAGGGCATTTAGAGGGACAAGGGAGGACGTGATAGAAAAGGGTCAAGTTGGTTACTATTATGTATGTTAGGTTCGCGCAGGGAAGCTTACGCTTCTTCTGCTGCGCAAGGTCTTTGAAAAACGCAATTGCAGTGCAGACCTGTTAATTGGTACATTCTGACCAAGCACCAAGGGTCAAGCCAGTTGAATCATCCGATACAATATGTATTATACTAATTCTTCCTTCAACTCGATTACCCAAATTTTTGATGCTTTGGGTGATTTTGCTTTATTATCTCGAACTTGTAAGTATTTGAAAAGCGTGGAAAAGCGAGTAACCCGGTTTAGTTAGTGGAGTATACCATTAGAAGGCTAGAGCAGTAAGTTGATTACCTGATTATTCTCGGACATGGTAGATGTAAGACGAGGTGGGAGATGGAGATAGGAGTAATTAGTAGTGAATCCAATTAGTCAATTGATAATTGAGAAATTAAATCAACTAGAAGAGCGACCGGAATGAGACGGCAGAGTATGAGAAGAAAGCAAGGCGACACCAACGGAGGGAAATGTCTCCAAGATTTTACACAGGTAAAAAATAAGAAAGAAAAAAGCGCAAAACGAAGTTTAAAATGAAATCGCAGAAAAAAGGAAGAGTAGGAAGAGTAGCAAGTAAGACTAAGGGTCCCTTCTTCGGCAACGCACACTACATTCGCTCATGGGCATCCGTATCACAAAAAATTACCGCAAAATTAATTAGTTCCAGCTTCACAATAATTCAGTTCCTCCTCTACTGTATAATATACAATTATTTCAAAAGGAAAATATCTAAGCTGAACTTCTGCCACGTTTCTAGTTTTCAGTTTTAAGAGAATAGTCTGAATAGGATGTTTGTCGTTTGAGACTCAACAAATTGAAACAAAAAACAAGTCTATTCACATCCAGGTAAAATAACGTCATTAAATTTACCAGAGGTCATATTCACAGTTTATTTTTTGAATTCTTAGAGCTGCTTCGCCCAACTCGGGATAGAGCACAGGTGGAAGGCGAAGTGACTGTTTGAATAACTGCTGTGTTTCCCTTGAGGCTTATTGGCGGCGGATTTGAATTGGAGAATTTGCATCAGGTGCCCCTTGCGGCGAAGGGAGTAACTTATAAAAATGCCCTGAGTGAACGCCGCCTCACTTTCTTCGTCACGTCCTCTTCAGTCACCTACCTCACAAACGAAATCAGGCGTTTGAGGAAGGTGGGTGTTTTCACTAATGTCGTCACTCATCGCCCCGTACCAACTTTCAATTGGAAACGTTTAGATGTAAGCGATTACTCAATATAGCTAAATAAGGCAACAGGTGAGAGAACAACACTTATTTATCAGAAATCGATTGCGGTTTGGATGTGAAATAAACATGATTTGTTTAGGAAGGTCAATGCTGTCCAAAAAAATGGGATCGAACGGGGGACGATTCTATTTGAGTATTTTGCGTTGTACCTAATTCAATCAAGGAGTTAAACTTGGGTTTAGCGTCGGACTATCATGAATCTGGAATTTCCAATTCATCATGTGATTGTCGTCGGGTTTCACCACAAGAAGGGTTGTCAGGTATATTTTAATATGCCAATTGTTGGGGTGGATCGGACCCTACGGTACACAATGTTATTTTCCCATAAGAAGGTTTGGTTTTTTAAAGTTTTTCGCGGAGAGAAACCTATCCTTCTGGCTCCGCCCGCAGGCTCTCTGCAATTCTCTTTGCGTACCGTGCGCTCCAATCCAACCCTATTGTGGTTTTGGTTTATGACTTATTAAACGGGACTGATTGGCCTCAATGATGAACAAACAGACAAGCATATGTCAGATTACTTCTGTTGAAATTTTTTTCTGAGTACTTTTGCACAACAGTCGGCGAGAGGGCTTCAAGTGTTACCTAGGTTATGCCATGTGTAATATTAAACTACACATTTTATCAAGGTGGAGTATGCTTTTCCGCCTCTCGAAGTTGAGCTTGAGAAGACAGCTTGGAAATACTTACCTACCTTAGCTATGCCTGACGGCGCACACAATTTCGATCATGATACGGTATACTTCCACTTGCCTTCGCTTAAGAACCCTCGCCAAACTGTCTTCGGAGTTGCGTGCTATCAACAAATTGAATCTGTGGTGAGTAACTGCTTCCGAGGGAATTCTTCCTTATGTTTGTTCGGAACAAATTGTTCCTGATACACTCGGCTGATTTAGAAACTGATAAACAGACCAGATGACGTTACGCGGAGCACTGTCCAGAAGAGCGTTTGCGTTTTGAGTAAATATCCACTTTTTGGTCACATACAGGTTAGGTTTGTTCTAAATTATGTATACGTGGTTGAATTCCTAGCATTTATTCTTAAAGTGTCTTTCCGTTAGGTGAAAATGCAACTTATAACTGCTGCATATTTCCGGGAAGGGGACTTCAACCAAGTGTCAATTTTGGAGGAGGCATTTCACAATCTAAATGCTAGTCTGGTCCCCGAACTGTTAAAAGCTCCTGAGGCATTTGTTGGTACGTAATTATACAATATTATTCTTTACTACAGAAGAATTAAGTTATGTGATGATCATTATTAGACAAGCATATATCCGAATATAATATTGACGATAATAACTTCTGATAATTTATTCTGCACTAAATAGTTACTGACGAAAGTGACCACATTATACCACAACTTATTTAAATCTATTCGAAATTTCAGGTCTATCTCCCAGAGAATTGGTTTTCTCTTTTCGCCACCAAGTTTTGATATTATTCAAATTACTTTTATTGGAACGCAAAATATTATTCCGTGGAGCATCAGTAGGTCCTCTCTGCTCTGCTCTTCTTACACTCGTCTCTCTACTTCCCTTGACTCTTGAATACGGTCTCAATCAATCAGCGTGCACAAAAACTGCTAAAACACTTTCAATCGTACCCCAGTTCGAGTGCAGTCATGAAAATAGTAGTGATGATGATGAAAGCGTCATTGATAATCACAAGGGTTTGTCCACAGCCCCAGACGTCTTACCCTTTCGTAGCAACCGAAAGACTATAACAACTGAAGAGAAGGATCAAACTGAAGACAACATAGATCACGTCAACACCACTAAAGTTTATTATAGGAGACTCGAAGATGCTGTGGATTTAAGAAGAAAGAACGAATCGGAATCGGTGGCAAAGTCAAACACAACACCCGTTTCCTCTGAGGATGACATTCCTAATATACCTGATGAAGTTGTAGTAGATAAATGCGACGAGGCACCAGATTTTATAACTGCCGTCCAAATGTCGCCTTCTGAGGCTGGTCTACCTTTGGCTCTATTTAAAAAGGTGACTCAATTCTACCTCCACAACTGGCAAGCTTTCTTAAATATTTGCTTTGTTTTCACCAGGGATATTTGTGTCATCCTTACTTGTCTCTGCACTATATGGATCTCCTTACTGACGTCCGTGTAAAAGGTTTCTTAATAGGAACCACAAATATTCTCTTTAAGCAGAAGAAGGATTTAGTGGATATTATTGTTGAGGTAATTTATACGTTCTTTTCTTAGTGACGATTCTTGAAAAATCAGTGAACGTTTCGTAACGAAGTACGTCTTTGTTTATTTAAAGATGCAAGATGGAAGTATTGAAATATTGGATCCGAATCTCAAGAAACAGGTTATACTCACTACACAGGATCTTCGATTCGCCGAGAACATTGTGCGACATGTTACAATGGAGGGCGAGCGGCGTATGGACCGAGACAACTTCATTGATGGCGTAGGATGGGAGGGTAAGCTAAGTATACAATATCCTTGATTAGCGGGTTAAATGGGTGACTCAATAATGGACTGCTGCTAAAATATAATTTTACGATACAATTTTAGGAGGTGATGAGTGGATACGCTCTCAATTCAAGTACTATTTGATTTGTGCTATGCGTACAAGCCTTACAGAGGAAGGAGCCAAACAGAGAGAATCGTTTGGATCTACATTCTTTGCATTATGGCAAAACTCCAACAATTGGAAAACATGGGTTGATTATGTAAACTCTGATGAGAGGAAGACACCCGGTATTTATAGTATATCTCCCGGTCACCCTTGTGACGGCGGGATGTCAGTCAGTGATGTCAAAATTCGTTTATCACAGTGAGAATATTTAATCGAATCGTCTATTAATATTGATAATAGAGTTCGATGGACATTTTTTTCTCATAGTTCCATGCAGAATACGGAGGGCGGAAGAAGACTAAATCAGGCCGTCCAGAATACAGGTAAAGCGGTTCTTCAAACAGGAAAGGCGGTGGGCGGTGCTTTAACATCGGCCAAAGGGGCCCTATCTAATTGGTGGAATACTGTCACATCTCCTACTTCCTCAAATCCAACTTCCAGCAACATGGACTCTTGCGTCGATGCCAAAGATTCAGATATCGAATTCGGATCTAAACGATAGGTCCCTTTTCGAAGCAGCAACGATGTGTTTACTTATATCCGTATTTGCTTGAACATTGATCTTTTTTTTATCATATTGATCTTCAGTGTTAATCCAACCAAGAGATAAGAATGCAAATTGAAACATCTGTGATGTAATTTTTAAGTTAGCTACTATCGAAATAAAAGAAACATACGGAATGCAATTTTCGTGTTATCGTTTACTTGATAATTAAAATACTTAATTAATATTATTAAAAACAAAAATTAAACTTACTAATTCATTAATTGTTAGTGTACCAGAGCATGACTTCCTTTTACGACCGCGGTAATGATTGGTATACCGAAATTCAGGGTTAGGCAATTGTTTAATAATTTACTTAATTTATTACATTCTGTTTCGCAACATCTTCGTTTACTTCACATTTCTAGACCTGCTACCCAACTACAATTATTATCCTTTTCCAACATTTTATACTCTGTTGATACAGGGAATCAAAAATTTAAGTGTAAATTATAATAACTCTTTATTGTAACTGATTAATTAACTTAAACGTGGATTAGATATACTCGAACTAAAGCAGCAGTTCGTGAATTGAATTAAAGCATTTTCAACACGAATTTGAGAATCAAGGAAGTACGCGTACCTTCCACTCCCACTTTAAGACTAACTTAAACATTCGCGTATAGCTCGCTGAGTAGCTGAACGAGTAATCAAAAAAAATTGCATCTAATCTATATCTTCCAAACTAAAATCACAGACTTAATGTTAGATTATTAGCTAACAAGGGAGCACAGAAGATTAAAGATTGCGACGTTTTCATTGCCTTCTTCAATTACAACACACAGAATTGTCAATAATTAAACGTGTTCAAAAGTAAACTTGTTGGCCCGAATTCACAATTCAGGTTTCTTAAAATACGTGTGGTTTCATCTAATGTGAATAAGATAGAAGGCATCGTATATCGTTTAATTTTAACTCATCTTTTCCACTTAAGACTTAACAATGCAAGGGGTTCAGGTGCCGTTCCTTTACCAAAATCTCCTCACACCAGCTCGCATTCCAACAGAATATCTAAGTCTAACAACATGCATAAATTAAGTCAGAAGTCAAATCATTAATTGAATCGTGAAATGGAATCATGGGCCTTCTAAAGTCACGCTCTCAGTTGGGGACAGGGGGCAAAGGATTAGAATTTAACACGTCGTTTCCAACGCCTATGACACTGCCTGACCCTGGGGTTGGATCTTGAATCAAGGCCTGTGGAGGTTCTGGTTGGCGACTTACAAGCGCGGCTGTTTTAGGCGTTCCACTATCACTGCTACCTCCTCCACTTCCACTTCCAAGCGAAACTAAAAACGGAGAAAAGTAAATAATAAGAATTCAAACAAATCAATATAATCAAAGAAAAATAAAAGTAAAACACAAATACTAAACCAGTCATGCAATGCAAAGCTAGTATTTTATCACTTCTAAACAGTTGAACAACCAGCATTCATTCTAATTTGACTTCCAAAGTTCAACTGCCGAACACTCAGAATTCTGAGGTTCAATTCAGTTTTCCGCGTTGGAAGTTTACCTTTGAGGTTAGTGAGATCATGAACCGAAAGCTGATTATTTTCATACTTTCTCTGCACCCGAAAAGGCTCAGCATTGAAAAGTAGAACAATAATTAGTCAAATGGTTAACTTATTAGTACATATACCTATTTAATTAGTCTATGACATTGAATATGTACTTATTTAATTAGTTTACATTCTTCAGGCTCATTAGTTAGTGATATTATACACAGGTTATGGATAGTATTCAGGCAGCTAACTTTTAATACGAAGCCTTATCAACAATATAACTACCAAACTAAATAGCAAGACGATAAATGAAAGTCTCTGTCCAATGAATCAACCATGAATTTCATTGTCATATAGGAAAAGAAATCATTCGTAATGATTGTTCTGCAATGGGTAGTATATGTTATTAGTACAGTTGCTACTACATGCTTAAATAAATACCTAGTAGATACCTCATTCAAGTCTCAGTTCTTCGGACATGTCACTGATAGTGAGTTAGAAGATTTAAAATGTTAGTCAGAATACGACAGGAGACAGACGAACATCACCTGGTATGAACATGCTTCATATGGTTGGACAAATAGAGCAGAGCAAAAGTGTTAAGTTGCAAGATTGAATTTTGTATCTGGAATGTGAATCTTCCGGGATTTGAAAATTGTGAGGGAAAGAAGTCCTAGAATGTCTATTTGTTATACTTTTAGATTAAAGAAGTTGTCATTTGCTCCAACAATTCCTTAACTCCATCCATTCTTACGCTCTTCCATCTCACATAAAGTTACCTGTAGAATGTAACCAGGAATTTTAGGGAATGAATTTGGCAGAAAGGTAGAATAAAAAGGACATATGAGAAAACAAAATGTTATAATGAAAAATTCAAATTGTATTAAATTCCATTCGAGTTTGATGCTACTGTATAACTCTGATTTATAAACTTCTCACCCTCTAAAAAGGAATCTTAGGTCATGCTAGTTTTACGAGAGGAATAACAATGAGGTCACAACTCACAAACAAGCACGTAACAACAATTTAAATGCTTGCAAAGCAAGCCAAAATCTAAGAAGTTGGTGCGACATTAGGTATTATTTCGGAAATTCTCGTAGTCAACAAAACAATTACGTAAACATAAAACAGTACTTTACTGGGAAATATTCAAACAGAATATACCGAACAATTACAAGTAATTGCAAGTAAACTTTATACTTTAAAATAAATGTAATAAGAGCTTGAAACTTGAAATCACGTTTCAAAGTTATGAAGCGGTATTAGAAAGTAAACCCGAAAATGACAAAGTAACAAAGCAGAATTGTCAAGACAGGTACCTTTGACAGTTAGTTCCTGATTTTCAACAATGGAATTGGGAACAGATAGTTCGATATTGAAAAAAGACACCACGTTAAACAGCTGAAATGATTAGCCACAACACAACGAGGCAACACGATTGTGACGATATCCAGTAGTAGCTTTTTGCTGGTAGAGCAGAAAGAGCGGGAGAAGTTCATTCCCAAAGAAAGTATGGCGATAGAAAGGAGGAGGAAGACTGATGAGAAGTGTTAGGACTAATGTACTTTGGGGTATTAGTAAGATGTATTCTAAGTTGGTGACGTAGATTTTAGTAACTCAGGGCCAGTTCATTAGTTCACATAAACTTACTTGCGATAATGATGATAATTATAAGACCAATAACTCCCATTATGATCATCATCTGTAACGATATAAAAACAAATTAGTCTGAACTTTGAACAGGCAGACGCCGATCTTTTCTGGCAAAGCCGGCTTTTTTGACACAAGAAATGAATTAGATAAGAAAATGTACTTACTTTCAGATTTTTCCACCAATACTTCCTTTTCAGCTTCCCAGCTTGCTGTTCGAACTGCGAGGCCCCTTGCTGGAGCGCATCTAAATGAAATGCATACAAGTTATCAGATACCCATTTAAATGGAGTACCTTTTCAGTCTCACGAAATAATTGAAATGGAAGATTGCGATCTCGAAAACAATAGGAATAGATAGATAGAAAGGTAGAACACAAGCAAAAATTCCTTCACCACATCGCATAAGGATTTCACAAACTAGCATTTTTGGTCATGAATAAAATCAATAGTTTGGAATAATCGAAAAGATCAAATGAGAACTAGACGGTACGCTGACATTATAAATCAAGCAAGCTAGCAGTGTTTATGCTTCAGGCTAAATTTAGCTTTAAGACAAGATTAAGGCTTTTGTTTAGAGACAAAAAAAGCTCGATATAAAGTAAAATATAATAACCGGCTCTGTCATCCAATTCCGAGAGCTTCTGATCTCGTTCAAGCACCTTCTCCACATTTGTCCGCATTATGTCCACCACCTACGCACAAGAATTCCATATCCTCATTAGCAGAAAATTAAAGGAGAGTATCCGAACAATAAAATTGTTGCAGCACCCATACTTCATATACATAATTCCGATGGGGACGAACCGTTTCAGCCACGAGAGTGATATATTAAGGATAGGATAAGGTTTGCAGATTTAAATGTGTGATAGATTTATGGGTCAAAAACAAGAAAAGATAACAACAATCCTAATACTAATAACACGCCCATAGGTAGTACATAATAGGTTAAATCCGTTTTCACAAAAATGCCCATACACGCTGCGCTTGAAAAGACCCAGCATCACCTCAAAGTAGTAGCAAGAACTGTCAGCGATACGATTGTGAAATATTAATTCTATTTCGATTAAGAGCTCGAGTCGCAACTTCATCGACTTGAACAATTTATCTTGGGATAAAAGTTACCTGATCTATCATCCAGCTCTGAGAGTCTCTGATCTCGTTCTAATACTTTTTCAACATTCAATCGCATAACGCCAATTACCTAGAATACAAGAGGGATTGGATAGAGGAGACGAACATAAGAAGGTTGAGGTCATTATAATTTGTCTGGGGGATATAAGTCCAAGCTCAAAGGCTCGGAACAGGACCACATTAAACCCATATCGCGCAATATTACAATAGGTCTCGAAAATCAAGCAATAATACAAATAAACCGTTGCAAACGCACGTAACATAAGTAGCGTATTGAACTAATGCAACTGAACTTGACCAATAAGACCCCGAAAACGTCGAATTTTCGGTTTTGAGGGTCAGTTAAAGGGTCATCACACTGCGCGGAATGGGTCCGGAGTCACCTGGATCATTGGTACCAGCACATCATTTCATTTTAGGCAAAAAATTCAAATATTCAATTTTGGGGGTCATTTTTGGGGTCATTGCTCTTTTGGGGTAAAGGGTCAGTGGTCAGCTGGGTCATTA